>JBBIGA010016184.1:0-14830 GCA_037576975.1 Alestes dentex | reverse complement strand
GAGAGAGAGAGAGAGAGAGAGAGAGAGAGAGAGAGAGAGAGAGAGAGAGAGAGAGAGAGAGAGAGAGGAGAGAGAGATTGAGTGAGTGTGTAAAATGGTCCCTTATAGTCACGTGTGAACACACCACAGCACAGCACATAGTGTGAACAGAGTGAATGTTTTCTTGGCAGTAGGGGTACTTTATGCAGTTGGGATTTGGTGCATTTAGTTTTCTATTAAATGGCTCTGGAACTGTGCCATAAAGTTATGTAGGCAGAAAGGCTGTGAAAGAGGCTGCTACCAATGGATCACTTAAAACAAATACACCCTGGAGGATGTGGTCAAAAGTTTGGAATATGGTGACCAATCAAAAACCAATCAAGTGTAAGTTATGTATGACATCAAAGGACTTTCACAGGATATAGAATATTAAGTGTCTGTAATACTATATCTGCTTCAGGAGAGAAAAAGCTGTACATCATTGTATTTGACGGTTTTGACTCAACAAGCACAAAAGCAGTATTTACTAATTTTAGTTCACAGAGCTATTGGAAATTATTGCTAAGACCTGGATAGTATAAATACAGAGATAGTTACATTGTACCAAAGTATTAGAGGTTTGGCACATGTTTCTCACAATTTAAAATTAATGACTTTGAAGTAGTATGCCAAACTAACAGGTAGCGATATATAAAACCGTAAAGCCATGTTGTCCAAACAGAACCCTGAAAAAAGTCAGATCAAGATCAAGATTCTCATTCAAAACCCGATGATGTTGGGGGGTATGTGGCTGTGAATAAAATTTCCTTTCACGTCTACTTTATTTTGACTGATCAGTTTGTCAAGGTTTCCTCAATGCTGGTCAGAGTCTATATTTTTGGGGAGACCATGAGCTACAGACCAGGCAAAATCAGGTTATGAATATCAAAAAAGGTTGTTTGACTCAAATACTGGGACACAGCCCACGTTGTGGGAGTGATGCAACACAATCTAACACCTCTTTTCTTCTGTAAAGTGAGAGAAGAACTGGATGTGTATGTGAAAAGTCTGGTTAGCAGGATAAAGCACTAGTTTGGCTATCCCAACTCTCGCACAATATGGTCTCGTGTAAACAATGGAGTGCACAATCTGGCATTACAGGGGAAAACTCCCCGTTTACACATCAGCACTGAAAACGTAGTATCTCAAAATCTCACCTAAGACTGTTTTCGTGTGGATGAAAGGCAAAAACACATAAAAAAACTTATCATAGCACAAAGACTGCCGTACACTTTTGGCCAACTTTAATTCACCTTTTTTTTTAAGGAACACAAGAAACACATTTCCCATTCTTTCTTTAAGCCTCTTCCCAATTAGCATGAACCAAATAAAGTACCAAGTACAATGTAAGAGGGAACTGGCTATTTTACATAATGTACAAAATTTCAGTATAGGTGTCAGTGTAACAGCAGCATTCAAATACAGTGCAAGGGCATATACCTGGCTCACATTTTTTACCTCATATAATACATGTCAGACAAACTCAAAATAATAAATTGGAAACCATAAAGCTGCTGATGAAGTAAGCAACCTTGATACACAGATATGCACCTGTTTCAAATGCTGTTAAATGCTGTCGCAGGATTCTGACCAAAATAAACATGAATATTTAAAAGAAACTATTCTCCACACAGTTATGAAGTAGTTTCATAATTATGAAAATATTTAAATTATTCATAAGTAAATTATGAAGTAATTTCACCAGTGAAAACAGAACATTATCTCTTTATTAAAAAAAAAAGACTCTTATGTATGATGCACATCTTGGATTACATTTATCTTTAACATAAAAATGATCTTTTCCAAACTTAAACATCTTTTTAGGTTTTATCAAAACATACTCCAAACTGAACTGTGACACAAAACAAAAAAAAGCCCGCAAACCAGGAAACGAAGTGTACTGTGAGGAAAAAAAAGCCCTACAAATGCTGGAAAAATGCTAGGAGCAGCCCTCACAGAAGGCGGAGAGGCATTCAATTTCTAAAAGCAGTGAATTTGAAAAATGCCGTGCATTGAACAATGTTTTTTTTAAATAGATTTTTCTGTACTGCACTGAAATCATACAATTATAGTATGGTGCTAGAGAAATATGATAATATAATATCTTTATTCCACGGGGTGTCATGCTGTGGGAATTTCAATTTTATTTATTGTGCAAACAACCAGCACCGATCAAGAACCTAGTCTAGGACATTTCGTACATGTTGTACATCACACTCTTCCTGCCAGGTCATTACCAGATCCAGACAAAGCAGAATATCATGTTTCTTCACTCAAATTGTGAGAATGTCAACCACACACTATACATAAGTCACAATGTTCAAAGCCTTCTTGACTCAAGCAGCATGAGTCAATTCAACAGAGAAAGAGATGTAAGCTGTAAGTCGTAATGCCAATACTAATGTTACCTGAAATGTTCTCAGTGGTTTGATGCTCCATCCTGTTCTTAAGAACTTCAGATTTCCCCAAAATGACCATCTGTATAAGTATGGTGTAAAATTGGTCTTTCAACAAGATTAACCACAGGCCCAGTGTATATCCAGCAAGTTCATCGTGTGCTCAGCTGAAACAAAAATAACTAACATTTTGACCATGATACAAATACCATAATGTGAAGATAAGGGTTTCTTTCTGGGATGTGCATGCTGAATTAGCAATAGTCCAGCAACTTAAAAGTGAAGACCACAAAAAATCTGTGATTTGGCCAAGAGGAACCATAAAGAAGCAGGAGCTTGCAGGTCAGGCTGCAACTTTTAGCCTAACTGGCACCAATCCCACTTACAGTACCGTACCGCTCCTTCTCCACCAATGACATTAAGGGGAGGACATGCATACCTTCGTCAGAGCCAAAAAACAGACTAAAATCTTGTACCACCAAACAAGTCCAAGCAGAAATCTGATTAGCACTGCTCCTTGTGTAGACGCTGTGCTCTGTGGCCCACATTCCATCCTTGTAAAGACAGCAAAGTTTTATTCTGCCCTCCTCTATGTCTGTCAATTTTGCAATTAATCCACGCAAATTAATCAAGAAGACAAATTTTGGCCACTGATTTTTTGGAATTTAATTGAGTTTACACTGTAATATTTATAATATTTAAAGTAAACCTGGTAAACATCTTTAGGACAGTTTATAAACTCAAAATTGAATGTGTTCTGCGCAAAACTATCATGCAAGTTTTATCCAAAAGAAAAAACATCTAAGATAAGGTTGTACCAAACATGAAAAGGTCAGTTAGGGAAATGGCTGACTAAATATTCTGCTCAATTTTTACAAATATGAGCAACTACACAGTGGCCAAAACAACCTAAACCTACCTGTATTTGAGCACCATTTGAGCAAAATGCTGAAGCTGTTTTTGTGCAATTCGTGTCAGTTGTTACAAGATTTTTCAAACATCTTTACAACCAATGCAAGTTAATGTCTTTGCTATTGTTTAGTTAAGTAAAGAAATGAATTAAACGATTAATGGTCAATATAATCTGTAGGTTACTGCATTTAAAATACATTCAATTGCGATAGCCTTTTCTGTACACAGATAAAAGCGTCGGCACCTGGATGTTCGAGAAACATCCACTGTAAGAAGATAACTTCTTATTCAGTGGGAGCCCAGACGCTTCTGTCATTTAGGGAAAAAACACAAAAGTAAAAAAGCACAAAAGGTTCTCTAGCTACATCTGATTAAAAGATTGCTTTGAGAATTCAAAGCACAATTATCTTGCAATTGGGCAATGTGTTGCAATAACCAACCTAAGGGCCATGCTGATATACAGCCATGCGCTGCAAACCAGGGCTGAAAAATAAGTAAAGGTTGTTTGCATAAATTTGGTGCTTGGCTGAGGCTGGCATGGACCAGAACTGCAGCCTGCCAGGAAACCGCTACAGGCAGACAGAGGAGTTACAGAGAGCACATCTGTTGCATTTTAGCCTTCATTAGAGGCACGCCCCTAAATGTCCAGTTTGCACACTAGGTTTCGGTTTCTGACAAGCAGTCCGTGTAATATTTTAGAACCGTATGATATTGGTAGTTCTTTTACTTGCACAAAAATGATAGTAGGAAACCACAGCTTAAAAGCTGGAAATCGAATCAGGTCAACGCATCTGTTCTTTAAACTGCGGTGACCACAGTACATGGAACCCGAGATCCACAGTAAATTATGCGTGACCAGATTTGGGTAAACAGCGCTGGAATAAGACAGCAGGTCCATGTAGATAAAACACGTTACAACCAGGCCACAATGAACTAAAATTGGATGTTAAGAAACCTTTGTGCTCTGTTTTTTTTATTTATTTATTTTCTATAAAGCTGAAATTTACCCATGTTCAAACACCTCAGTGTTTTAGATTACACTCTGAATGATCATGTGAAACAGTTCAGAACAAGGCATTTAAACTAGATACATGTAATACTCTAATATGATTTAGCCCTGCTTTGGCTTACACTCATGTTGTTGCTGTTTAAATTTTAGATGTTCAGACACTCATGACAATCATATCATGGTGCTCAAAAAGGCAAGTGATACTGTACCTGGATCAGCGACACAACATCACACTACTTTAATGAAAAAATCACAGTGGGTGATTTTACATTTTAAGCAGGATTCTTTCTGCAACTCTAGTTGTAGACAGACCTGCAAAAATCAAGTAAAACTCCCCATACATCCCAAGAATTTAGTTCTACCTACTCGGATCTCTCCGAAAGCTATTTAGCTGTGTTATTCCAACATATTACTGTATATTCGGAAATTAAAAAAAAAAAAAAACAGAACAGAACAATAAAACAGAAAAGTAATTTATAGACTAACTATCATCGAAAGGTCAAAGGAACATACTGCTATGCAACTAAAATTTCTCTTAAGAGAAAATTTTGTAGAAGCTGGTTTAGCAGTTCAAGTACGTTGCTCTTTGCACAAAAAACTTTGCACAATAAACGCATAGTTGCCTTGTATGCTACTTACAAAACTGATGACTGAAATTGAGAATAGGGCTAGACTGTACCATGTTTTCAGAATTGAACAATCGGCAGTCACAAAAACATCTGCCCTTGCTTATCTGATAAAACAACAGAAAAGAAAGATGAAAATGTGAAAAGACTACATTTAGGTCTATGAAAACTTCATCCTCTATCCATTTTGCTCTGGAAGCTAAATGAAAGCGTGAATTAGACACACCTGTCGCTATAACATGGCAGCTATACACAATGGTTCAAAGTGAAGAGGAATTGACACTTGACCTCAGGAATCAACATATAAATCAGAGGACAGTGTTGGGGACAGCAAATTTCTGTCCTGTTTCCAACAGTATGAACACTGTCTAGTTCCGCTATAAAATACAGCTTATGAGCCACTTAAGGCAGATTTCTTGCAACTAAAAGAAGTAGAATTCAGTTCTCTTGCAGTTATTTGCATTACTTTGATACTCAGACTGAAAAACAAGTTGAAACAAACCCAAGAATTCAAAAGGAGGTGCTATTAGCTTGGTATTATGCACAGTGAGGAACAAATAACCAAAGCCCTGTGCCTCTGGGTTTGGGTCTCTGTTTATAACCATCAGCACTGGACAAAGAACTGTGTAAGCATGACTAAAGATAGTCCAGTAACAAGCTCAATCAGTGGGTGAGAAACGATAGGATTCCCTATGGATTCACTTTTAGTGTAAGGTTGGGCTTAACGGCTCTATATCGTTTTGAAGAACTCTGACAACATCTGTGTTTAAATGGAGTCCAATGTTCCAGTAATGACTGGAACAATAGTCAATGGTCAAAATAAAAACTCCTCATTTAAAACACCTCAACCAGAATAGCCTGGCCCAATCCAGACTGTTCGGAAGGAATTTCAGCTAAGAGGGCTGACAAACATTCAAGAATACACTCAACAGAAAAATATTAGCTCCTTTTTACCATGTAAACACTTAATCCAATTGTTTCTCTCTGGTACCAGTAAATGTATTCTTTTTTTGCACCTGTATGACCCATGAAGGGTTAACAGTGGATGCCTCAAACCTTCAGGGGAATCTACAAAGCCTTGTCATTTTTTGGTACACGATTCAGCATGGTTTTGCAAAATACACTGATAAGTGTTATTGGAGCTGTTATGGTCACCTTCTCTATACACACATAGCTCTCTAATAAAGTGCATGTTTTGTCATTTTAAAAAAACATTAAACATTTTAAAACCAAATCAAATTTTGTTTCCATTTCTGATCGTAACTCTCTCCTACCAGTCCTTGCTTTGGACTTTCATCCACTGGTTCCTGCTCTTTGATGGAGGAAATGGCAGTTTACCATTCTTGTTAAACTGTAATGGTTCTTGCACTCTCCTCCTTTGCAAGAGAAGTATGTGCTGCTGAGAGTGCTGCCTAATTAGAAGGAACATCAGAAATGCAAGAATTGTTCCCTGGATGCGATGTGGGTCCACCTTGAAAATTGTATTCAAAAGCAGATCTGCGCGCATCAAAAAAGTTAGATTTGATTAAATGTTGTGGGCATGTAAAGGCACATCATATCGGATAACTTTATTCAGTGCCCATGTAAACAGTTACATTGAATTCTCTAATAAAAACGATTTCAGATGAAGAAAAACTCTATGTAACTGCAGCTAATTAGGCTGATTAAAAACTTTGACAAGCTTTACCTATGAAGAGCTACCAGCAGTTACTGTTATCTACTTGACAGCCACAGAATCAAATTACATTTCCTCATTACAAGAATGTGTGCAAATTAATCACAGGTTTAAATCAGAGACAGCTATGCCTAGCATGCTTTACATTGTACTGCTGCAGGACAGACTCTTTCAAACTTCTGAAATTTATTCAGAAGCATGCAAAAGAGCTCCACGAAGAACATAATTTCAGTGTTTTAAATAAATGACTTAATTATTCTGATGTGTTATGTCCTACATATATCCCAAATAAACCACCTTTTAATTATTATTATAAGAAAATAATATATATTTTATTTTCTATGGCAAATATGTTCATACCAGGTTGAAATCAATGGTGTGTGAGCAGGAGTAAAAACAGGTCTCTGAAATGAAAAACTCATTCAGGGACACAGTCATGCCAAAACAGCCCTGTCAAATAAGGCTAGCATAGTCAACAGCAGATATCTGAACATCTGATCAAAACATGTTAAAAGAAGATGTAAGGGAACTTACAGTCAACTGTTTTTATCCAGCACTTTGATTAGATCTGTGCTGCGCAGCAAAGATCAAGACAAGTCCAAGTTGAAGCCCAAAAAAGTATATGCTGACCCACATAACTCAGAAATTCACCACTGTAGTTCCTTTGATTGAAAGCTTCTTAGTTGTTTCTGTGAACAAAACTTGCTTTCTAACAAGACTGGCTTAGCAATCCTTTTCTAAAGATGAGCATGACTAACTTTACAATAACAATGGCAAGACTAACTGATTAAATGTTGACGTGATTTGTGTAGGAATTATTGTCTTTCCTCATTAATGTGACCTAAAACTAGAAGACTATGATATTAAACTTAAGCACATGACATTTCTAACATTTTGAGCAAGTGTCTGTATGTTTCTAATTAAATCCAAGCTTTAATATTTTCCAATTTGCCTGAGGTCCCAGCCTCATGGGATCAAATTATATTTGAGAAGCGCCAGCAGACACAACTATTTAATGTTCTACTCTCAATGTATTCATGACACTAACATATTTCATCCTCTCTGGCTTGGCAGAGCACACACACAACGATATTATGCACCCTGTGCTGGCTGTGACCGAGACCCTTTCACAGTAATGTCAATAATGTAAACACAAAACTAACGTTTACCATGCAGCTCAGATCTAGAATCAGCTATTTTATGTTTACATGTAACTGTTCATTAGAATATGACGAGTAAGAGCAGACTTGAGATCGGCACCGCCGCACGGAAACTTCTGATAAATAATGTCCTTGATGTTTCGTGCAATACCTCCAGGAAGGGTTTATGAGACCCTGGTGGGTTTCACTCTAATGTGAGGGAGTTCCATGGAGTTCATGTGTATGCGCTCGAAAGCAGACAAGGCACTAAAACAGAGTGGCATACAGGGCCTCACAGACCAAGGAACAATCCACTCTACACGCTAACTCAAACTGACAAACGAAAGCTTCAAACAGGCGCAAACAGCCATTGTTTAAGGATCCCAAGTACTGGCTCCAACAAGTCTCTGCTGAAGTTTCAGCTTAACTGAAAAAACAAAATCACTGGTCAAAGTTTAATGTAAAGTGAATACAACTGTACTTTAATTCATTTGCCAAATTTGAGTATGGTGGACAGTTTGTGGCATTACCACACAAAATATGTGATTGAGGTCAAAAAACAATATTCTTTGAATAAATGTAAAAATGTATTTCCTAAGACCATTTCCTTATGTACTAACATTAAATGTACATTTTAATCACCATAAGAATAACCTGAAATGCATTCAGTTTAATGGCCTCATTGTTTGATTTTTTTTTTATAACTGTTTATCCTAAAACACACCAATTAAAAAACGTGAAACTATATTTGCGTATGTTGTCAGAAACAAAACTTATTTAAGCTAGTTTTTAAAAACGGATTATCCAAAACTTCAAACTTTGATTTCAACTTGTATGCCTCAACAGCTTCCCCGCATGGCATGCTTCAATACATTAATAGCAAATGACAGCACATCCTACCTATTGGCATAGGTGTAGCTGGATGAACACGGCTGAGACACTGTCCCATTGGCCCTGGGCATCCCTGGTGCGGCCCCATATCCATTGCCTTGAATCCAGCCGTCGTTGATGGTCGAAAGTGGAGGGTATAAGCCTAAAACCGGCTTCTGGTCAGGTAGGCTTACAGATGGGGAGGTGCTGGCCCCATAATGGTATGACTGCCTGTCCATGCCACCAACACCTCCAAGCAGCAGTGACCCTCCATGGGGCTCAGACACTCCTGACCCCTGGCAGCAGCGGTTTCTCTCATTCTCTTGTTTGATGACCCCAGGTGTGCACAGCTGAATAAAATCAGTGTCCTTCTCCATCTTTATGACTGGCATGTTGACACCAGGCTCCCGCATTTGCTGCAGATGTTGTTTCCCATTGCTGTTCACATTTTTACAGGTTCCACTGTTGCCAGTGACAACAGGCTTAGTATCCTTCAGAACGCTGCTGTCTCCAAGCAAGGCGTCTTCCACCACCAAGGAGGAAAAAAAGGCAGTGTCCTCGGGTGTGTAAAACTCATTGAGTTCCAAAGGAGAGCTGGGTAGGTCCAGATCCTGTAGGATGTCCAGAGTGTTTTCTTCCAGCAGTTTCTCATTTTTGTCCTCATCCTTGTCCGACTGGCCATAGGGCCCAATGTTGTATCTTACCTTATCTAGGGAGGGAAAATCCTCTATTTTAAAAGTGAAAGGCTCAGGGGCCTGGACGTCGGAGTTTGCTGAGGTAGAGGTGCGATTTAAGTCTGCAATGCTCTCGTTCAAAAGAGTAAAGTTATCCCCAAGGTTCGGGCCCAGTGGCTCCTTCTGCTTTTGTTGGTGCTGCATCCTGAAGGTTTTACCATATACCTTAGTGTCTGGTTCCTCTGAGGCGGGCCCTGCCACAGACATCTCCCTCTGAACACTACTACCACTCAGTCCGTTAGAGACATCGCTAGAAGCAGAAGCTGTGGGCATGGACATGGTGCTGCTTATGTCTGTCAACAGGCCTCTCATGGTACGCTCGCCCAAAGTCAGATTCTCGTCTTGATTATTGCTGTGTTTCAGTCCACGATCCATCTCTCGAAGCTGTGGGATATTGAAAACATGTATAAAACTCCAAAAGCCAAGAAAGCACTTCTGCAGGCACTTTTAAAAACGTTTTTAATACTAATACAGCTGTAGGTGGTTAATCAGTATAATAAATAAGAAGTAAGAAGATAAGAAACATTTGTAAAATACATAGACAAATGGACAGCTAGACAGAAAGGTAAATAAATAGACTCAAATACAGATGCAACAGTCTCAAAAGACAAAGCATATGTGGGTTATGCCTGATCAAAAAGTTGTGCATGATTCAGTTCTAGGAAGAAACCAATTGGTATTTTACCATGTCCCAAACGAATGTTCCACACATGACACAAACTGTCCCATAACAAAACATCCCTCACATGAAACTAAGACAAAAATAACTTCGCAACTGAACTGCGTATTAAATCTATATCTACCTCACGCTGCTACTTGGCTCCCCATGTCCCCCGTCATTTCAATTCGGTGTTAAAGCTGACGTCTCCCATAAGGCGGTTTATCTGATCTTAATATGTCCTCACGAACTGGAGCCGAAGAGAAGCGACTGGTTTTCGGCGTAACAAAAAGGCTGCAGGCGCTAAAATCTTACATTTAGAAAAAGTGTATCTTCTAATATACCTTTGAACCAACCTACCCTACCACAGTAGTGCAACCTGTTGGTTGCGAATGGCCACTGCAACTAAAACCAAAGCCATGAAGTCAGCACAACTTAATTTATGATTACGTAGGGGGATTACCCCCCCCCGTCCTACCTCACCTCACCTCACCCACCCCACGCACATATCACACACATGCCAGTTCTATAGGTTAAGCATATAAGGAACAGCCATCGCGCCAGTCCACTGAACGCGAACTGGAGATCTTGCAACAGCCTGACCAACGAGAGAGGCCAGTATGTCATCCAGCGTAGGGGACACGGAGTATTTCTGACCTGTCAAGTGCTGTTATGGTAGTTAAGGAAGGGGAAGGGTTTGGGTACTAGTTTTCCCAATTATCTATTAGTTGCCTCTCAAAAAGCGAGGAAAAACGAGGCTCTGCTCCTCTTACCTGTTGGAGAATCACCAAGTAAACGAGTTCATTTCCAGGAATTTAATCCTATGCCTTCCCGCCTTCAGTCGAAGTCCATCCAGCTGGTCTCTGCCGCCTTCTTTCCCCCCTTGCGTCACTTAGTTAGCCCCGCGGCGCTGCGAGAGGCTCGGGCGGCGTTTTCACCGAGGAGCCGGCAGATTGTGACCCGAGTTTTGCCTCTGGGACTGCCTCGGAATGACGTGTCGAAAGGAAAATCACTTACAGGGACATTCAACTGATCGCTTTAGTCCAGTTAAAGCTGAAAAAGCGGTCAGTAACGCAGCAGAGCCGTGAACCTCTCCAGGCCAGCGGCCGGATCGGCTTGGCCGCGCTGTCGAATGCGGAATCGCGGCGTTACATAAGCGGCTTTGGGCGCTGGACGGACAGACGGACGGGGAGAAGCAGGCTGTGACCTGCGTTAAGTAATTACGACGCAAGCTCGACCACAGTTAGTTAACACTAGCTACTGCCACTCGACCCTGGTGAACACCCCTTTAAAATGCGGAGCTCCGGCAAACTGAGAAAACTCCGGCTTCCCGACTTGTTTACAAACTGCGGTCCTGCCACCGCTAAGCAGTAGCGCAAAAAAAGCTAAACACACACGGCGCACGAAAACTGCGGCTCCCGTCCGCCCGACACGACTGACAAACACGGCACACTTTGCAGTTCGGACTAAAATACCACGGTTTACACCAACACAAACAAACAAGCCCGAAGTAGAGCCTCGTCAGCCCCTCAGTTTCCTCTCTTCACTTTCTCCGAGGCGGTCGCCGGACATAGAAGCTAACTTAGCTAGACGTTAGCGGTCCACACGAGAGGCTAAAAACTGTCAGGGACGCTCACACCCCGAATGCCCCCTCCTCTGCATCACCAGAGAGGGTTTAAAACAAGAACCGCCTAAAACACTGCCTTAAAAAGTTGGTAAAGGAGACGCGTACACTGAAAGCTGCTAGCTCGTGGCTCAAATGGCGCAGTACAGGAGATATACTGACAAGGGCGAAGGGCATGTTCACACCGACCCATAGGAGATAAACACTAAAACGAGACGGACGCCAGGTAAAGTCTCTCATGTAGCCTTAGGTAAAACACAGATGGAATGACTTGTAACGGGACGTGGTCCACTGAGTAACGTGGACATGAGCCGCAGAAGTCATTAAAAACAAAAAACAGTAAACATGCGGGACACTTTCAACTTGCTTGGTAGGAAAGACGTTAACTATTTGACCGTACAGATCAGACATGCGCAGACCGAGACTGGCACCTGAATATGCCCCTAATCATTCACATACATACACACACACACACACACACACACACACACACACACACACACACACACACACACACACCCCCTTACTTTATTTATTTGTTTGTTTAATAAATACATAAATACATAGACACTATTTTAGACACTGTGACCAAGCTTCATTTCACCACCATCGTGGAAGGAAAAATGAACAATTTCACATCAAATTGCAGTTTAATTAGGCTGAAAAATAGAAAAATCCATGTAACTGCTATTTAAAACTTACAAACCTACTACTTAATTTGCATGGCATACAAAAAAAAAATACTACACTGTGCCTATCCATCATCACTTTTGTACTCTCTCTCCCTTCCACTTTTTCTCTTTTACCTTCTGATCCACCTACACAAGTTATTATTTCTGTCTTTGTAAAGTATCACCATTGACGTCTGCAGTATACCATGAAATAACTACAGTGCCTGCATCTCAACTCAACCCTAAACTTGGGAACCAAAATCAAACCTTTTTTAAATAAATAAATAAACACTCATCGCGGAGGATCTCTCCTGGACAACCAACACATCGACCTAGTATCTACATATCGATCTAGTATCCCAGCTGCTCAGTGGTGAATAGGAAGGCCCTTCAGAGGATCATCAGCATTGTCCAAAAGATCACTGGAGTATATCTTCAGTTCGTGCTGCAGCTACCAATATTTGGAGCTACCCTCTAAACATCATCTATTCACACTGTTGCCCTCTGGCAAACAAAAAAGGTCGATCAAATCCTGTACAAATAGACTCAAAAACACCCCACTGCAATGCATACAGTGAACACTGCCTTGTCACTTTAACACAGCATCATCTATGCAAAACATGAACCACCAGAGCCTTTTGTTCATTCTGGCTTTCATAAACAATGTGTTATTATGTTTTGGAATGTGAAATTCAGTTGTTTAGTGCAATCTTTCAACTCTATGCACAGAATGGACCACAGAGCAATTTTCTGTAATAGTTGCAGGATAATGTACATATCTATCTATTTAAGATCTTTTTACATGTGTAATGCAATGCAGTGCAATATTTCAACTCCATGTGCAATATGGACCACAGTGCCATATTGCAGTTTCCTTACAAAGTTTCACAACTATAGTGTGATGTACATATTTTTATTTATGTATCTATTTTATTTAATCTTGCACACAAAAAATTAGCTTCTAATCTAACTTTTTACTTTGCGCTGAAGAGTACTACATCCAATCTTGGACTTGTACAATGATGATAAGATTCTGATTCTGACAGTCACAATATGGCTTTAACCATTACTGCACCCAGTGGCAGGGTTGGGGGTCTACAAGTATGAGGATTTGGTCTACATTCAGCAAATCAAAAGTGTAGATGGAATATACATCCAATCCAGACATAAAACACATGTTAATGCAAAGTGTAAACATCCTCCTATACACGAAATTATGCACATTGACATGGACTGCATTGTCACCCACTGCTGGAAGAGGAGCTAGTGAGTGAGGAGGCAAGCTGGACGCACCCTCCCATGCGAACAAGCTCATTATGGTGTGGCAAGTGTGGAGCAGGCATGTGCATGGCTAATTAAGCCAGAGAAGCACAGCAAGAGAGAGTCTGAGCAGTCTCTATGGGCCAGCCTGAAGGAATCACAGTGTTCTCTAGCCTAGCAAAGCAGAGCGTGCTGTTGTGTAAAACCACCTTGTAGCCTGTAAACAAATAATGGGAAGCATGAAGTGGGTATCTAAAACTATAATACAAGAGAAAAAAAACAGTAGGAGAAATAATGAAGTGTGAGTTTAGCCCTAAGGACAGTCTTTTTGAGATTATTTAAGTCAGTGTGGTATGAGGCAAGCTTATAACGATTTCAACACACAGCTTGCAAAGTACTACTTGTTGGAGCATGAGTTTCCATAATTTGCTAACTGCAGTAGTGTCTTAGTTTCAGTGCAAATCTAGAAAACTTCAAGTTCCAAACATTTCTACAGATTTATCTCAGGTACTTGAACATGAGGTTGATGGTTGAATGATTATTTCTGGACCACAAACTGCAATCCAATTTATGCCAAAAGGTACTGGATGGAGCTCCATCAACCCCGTGCCCAATGCTGGGGTGCTTTATACCCCTCTAGCTGATGCATGGTGACCTCACAGGCTCATTTGTAACTGTACATGTGATTAACCATATATCAAGTCATCTACTTGCTTTTGGTCGAACAGCACTGATGTGAAAATGTACATCTAAGGCCTGTGTTGTGATCACCAGTGCTAAGGAGCACCAATGTCTTAGTAGTCACTTCCAAGTGGAAGCAAACATAAATACACTTGACAACCCAGAGAAAGGATGAGTCTCCTCTTTCTGCTGGATGAATACTGTCTACAGGGCAAAGTCTACACCACAGGTATTCAAATATCCTGGGTTTTATAATCTTTGTTATGCATGATGCTGGATGGCCAATCAGTTCAATAGTTCACTCCTACTATGACTCCTGTAATTACAAAATCTAGTACCGGAAATACCTCCAGCCAATGCCTTTACATAAATTAATCAAGCTGATCAGTACCCTAAAATCTTGGTATGCATACTTCATCAACATCCTTGTTGCATTAGCACCAGGTTTCTCAACAACTGGACCGAAGGCTTTTGATTGGGCAGCGTATCTAAAATCGAGACAGGCCATTGGTCTGTAAAGGGCTGCCAATTAGAGATGTAAATATATTTTTAAAAAC
>JBBIGA010016144.1:0-14831 GCA_037576975.1 Alestes dentex | reverse complement strand
AAATAGTGTATCAAAACAAAGACTGACATATATTAACTGTAATCACTGGAAAACTTTCTTTCCTTTTCAAAAACACAAACAGAAAGTGACCGAATGGTTCTGTTCACGTTCTGTCATACGTGAACACACCACAGCACACAGTGTGAACAACACGAAATTCTACATTTGCTGTCCTCCAGAACGTCAACCCGACCGCCATGTAAACGCAATAGCGGCATTTTCTTTGCATTCGTCGGGGTTTCGTCAGAAATTGACACCAAGAAGATGCTGCATGCAACTCTTTTTGATGCCACCCGAACACAGGTGATGAATGCCCGTGTGGACAATTCCATTTGCGGCAATGAGCAGAAAAATGGTTGGCGCTCAGTTCACGCTCACCTAATGCCACAACGCTGGAAAAACACCTGATTTGTCTGTATGGACGAGGCCTAAGTGTAAAGTAACCATTTGTCATATGTAAACACACCCCAGCACACAAAATTCTTTCAACTTAACCTATTCACCCAAGTGAAGCTGCAGGCACCCGGGAAGCGGCGCCTGGTGCGCTTCATGTGAGAACTGTACCTTGCTCAAGAGTACAGAGGTGTCATTAGTAGTCCTGGGATTCGAACCCACGACCTTCTGATCGCAGGGGCAACTCCCTAAGCCAGGGGTGTCGAACTTCAGTCCTGGAGGGCCGCAGTCCAGCACATTTTGGTGATTTCCCTGCTCAGAAACACCTGGTTCACTTCATCAGTTAATTTTCAGGTTTAGTGAATGTGTTTGAGGAAGAGAACCATCAAACTGTGCTGGACACCGACCCTCCAGGACTGGAGTTTGACACCCCTGATCTAACCTCTAAGCCATCAGCTGCCTGAGACACCTGATTGTCTGAGCTATCTTGTATCGGCACAGTTCTAAACGTGTGTTACTGTGAATTTATTACTGCTAAGAGGTATTTTTATGCTGGTCTGCAGAGAAAACACTGGTCTGGCACAGTGGAAGACATTAACATATACTGCCATGTCAGCTGGCTGCATATGTCACAGGGGCATTCTCTGTGAAATTCAGCTAACATCTAGACTTACGCCAATATTTATGTATCAAACGTTTTTTATTAGAAAGATAGTGTAATGTCCATCATTAGACTAATATTTACGAAAACACTAATAAGCTGTTAAACTAAAGCAGATTCAGAGAGGCAAAAGGGTTGTGTTTATATTATTCAGGCCAACTCAACTTTCTAATGCAGGGTGCGTCTAACGTAAATGAATAAGATTCATTGCAGTGAGCTGCTATGCTCAATCAGTGTAAATGCACTGTTAGGTAGGTTGTGTTATAAAATGACACCAACGTAAAACAAGATCAAATATGATAAGTTGTCCATAATAACAATCTTAATACTAATTTAAGTCACACTTGATAATAATTTAAATATCAGTCTGTCCCAGTAAAAGGCCAGAGGACAGTGATGAGAGAAACATGAACAAACATTCCAATGTTTGGGGTTGTCCCAAGAACATCCAGAAAAAAAAAATGACAAAGCACGATCAGTGGTTCCCAAGATCATGCCTTGCATACTTTAGTGTTTTCCCTGCTTTCCAAGCTTGTTAATGAGTTGATTAGTTGGATCAGGTGCACTGGGAGCAGGGAAAACACTCAAATGTCCAGAGAATTGGGCTCTCCAGAACTGAGGTGAAGAAACTTAGTGAATAGGAGAGAGCATTCTAGAGTCTTTCAACAAATAAATGTGTATGGCACACCAACAAGACCTCTGGGTTTTGGTGTTAGCTCTGTTGGTGCACTCTGGCTTTTAGAGTATTCTATTGTTGCCAAGCAACCAAGGACTGCTGAAGAACAGTCAGTGCGTAGTGAAGTGCATAGTGAAGTCATTTTATGAAGCTACAAATGTTGTCCTATAATACCATAATATAGCAGTTTCTGCACACTGTTTTTTGGCACACTCTGTTTACTACTACTTAGGCCATTCTCCCAAAAATAGACATCTGAAAAGCATGAGGCATTCCACATTTTTCACTTTATATATTGAAGCCCTACAGTAAATCACCAAGTCAATGGTTCAAACCTTAAAATGGAATATTTATGGATTAGCCTTTTTGTTATCTTATAGCCTGTTGAGACTCATACATTTACTACCTTAAGTTCCCTTATTACATTAAGATTACACTAATGCTCTATTTAAAAAAAAGAAATTATCAGTAATAATCATAATAAACAATTCTTCCATAATACCACGTAGTTTGCCAGCAGCAGTCTGTGGTTGCCAATCAAGATTAGATTCAAAGATAACTGAATCGCACAGTTTTAGAGTAGTAATTATCACAGAATAGCATAGGTTTGTAGTACCTTGCTACTTTAGAATTGTAGAATTGATTTGAGGAGAATTGATGTGAGTGTACATCAAGTATAACAATGACTTTAAACATAGCTCAGCCAATCAGATTTCAGCACCAGAAATCTTGTTATGATAATGTAATTAAAAAAAAAAAAAAGAAAGATCATCATCAAAAATTGGAGCCTAAGTGCTGCAGACACTGCTGCAGCACTTAGGCTCTAATATTTGATCCTTCTTTTTGGGCACTTATCACTGGAGTAATCTCACAGTTAAGCATACACACAGATCAGTCACAGAGGCATCCAAGCATAAAAAGCATAAAAAATGAAGCATCCTAAGAGTGAAAAAGTGTGTGATTGAGTATGCAAAAGTTTCTGACTGTTGCATGGATGGCTGTGGATGAGATGTGTCTTGTCTGCATGCAGGAAGGAAAGAGTTACCGTTCCCTGTGAACAGAGTAAATGGATGCGGTAAGGATAGATTACCTGATAGACATGATAGGCACTGGCAGCACGGCCTTGTAGGAACACAGACGGGATCCACACATTAACAAGAGCTCGGTGAGCTCTAAGGAAAAGCACAACAGAACAGCATTCAAGATCACAACAACTCATATAATGGATACATTTTCAGTATGTCAGGTCATTTGAATATAATATGATCTTAACATTTGCAGAATAAATGGAACTACACTACATATTGGTATCTTCTACTATAATAATCTTAATCTTGAACCTGCATCATATAATTTAAACCAATTTTGGTAAACTCTGGGCTGTTGTCTATGCATGCTATGAAAAAAACAGAAGTCTGCTTTTAAACGAGTATTACACTCTTAAAGGAAAAAAAAAATGTTGCCAAAAGTAGATCTTTGAGCGATTACACAGAGGAACTACTTTTGGTTCCCTGAAGCAGTAGTTCTCAAACTTTTTTAAGGTTGCTTTTAAAGATAATAGATGTCAGTACAGTACAGCCCCTCACCCACTACCCATGACAATGTTTACCAAATATGACCAAAGTAACTCTAAAACTTGAGAAAACCTTTAGAATTTTTTATGCACCCCCTTAGCTCCTCCCTGCCACAGTCCCCAGTTTGAGAACCATGGCCCTAAAAACCATGTTTGCAAATGATTTTTTTTAATTGTTAAGAACTTTTTAAAGATGTTAAGAGCATTCACATCATAAAAAAGACTCTTTAGCAATTTAAGGGTCCTTTCTAGAACCTTTGGATTATGTGGGGGGTTCTATTATTAAAGTTCGCCACTCTCACACATCTCATATACAAATGTACCTGTTCTCTAAATAGCCATCCACTGAAAGTTAACTTTTCTGGCAACTTTATTTATAAAGTGTAGAAGCCACCTTGATCTCTGAATTTTGTCAGGACTTTTGTCTATTTTTACGCATTAAAGCACGTCATACAGTGGTCTATTTCAGATTCACCTTCACATATTTTGAGGCAAGTGAACGATTTAGGCAAAAGACAAAGAGAAAAACGCAATCACTAATATATACTTCAGAAGAGCAAGCGGGGTGGTTTAAGCACTTACGTCTCAAAGTCAGACAGGCAAGGATCATCAGAGGTTTGACTGAGGTCCCCAGGCACCTTCACAGAATGGAAAGTATGGAAATATTACAAGTGCTCCCATTCACATGAGAATCTGTCTTCAGAAGACTTTTTTTATAATCCGAAGAGTGTTACATAATTTCACAAACGCAGCACCATATGCACAAAAAAAAAATCAAGGGTTGCAACTGCATTGCTGTATTTGGCTTGTCTTCAAATAAATAAATTAAATAAAAAAACTCATAATTTACCATGATGATTTAAACAATTGATTCATCATTGATAGAGCTGTCACAGTTACTCAAGAGAACCGACCTTCTTGATGAACTGTTACTGAAAAGTTGAATATTCACATGATACACACTTTCTCGTGCTAAGTATCTATCTACCCGGTCTTCAATCTATGCCCACCTACATGCATTTTCCAGTATGTGTCTGTGACTTTTTTTTATTTTTTTATTTAAAGTCTGTTCATTTGATCAATTTCCCAGGTAAGCTTCATATTACTCAATAACTAATCCCTTATGGCCTAGTTCCCAGATGCAGAACAACCCTAAACCTAGACTAAAAAGAACTTCCAATATGTCCCAATACATTCAAAAGTTTGTAGACAATCATCTAATGTTTCTTTTCAAATCAAGGGCACTAATAGAGTCTGCCCCCTTTTCATGCAATAAGAACCTCTACTGTGGGAAGGCTTTACACTAGGTACTGGAACATTGCTGTGAGGTTAGGAACTGATGTTGGATGAATATTTCTGTATTATAAATGCCATTCCAATTCATTCCTAAGTTATTAGATAGAGGTCAATCACTCCACAGTCCAAGGCTGGAGGCTTTCTACCACTCTAGCTAATGACTGACCATAGACTCATGTGCAGAGCATCCTATTATGCTGTCAGTGCCCTTTATATAGATTCTACATGCTGTGTGCTGTTGAATACCTGTGCCATCAAAGGATACACTTTAAAGAAGCTGAAAGTATGCTGTACAATCCATAGAGACAGATTTCTGTGATGAATATTGTAGTGATGTTTCGATTTGAATTAAAGTGCAATTAATTATGAATGTAATGAACACAAAAGCACAGCCTTTAGGAATTAAGAGTGTCAAATGAATTAATGACAAGTCTCAATTAGTGCCACACATGCTCAATACGATTCGCCTATGCTTACATTTGCTGCTTAAGTCAGTAGAGACACTGAGGTAGATGCAAGTAGCTATCTTTTGCTTTATTTTGCATTAGGCTGCGTCTTTCAGTAACTTTTAACTTTCAGTACATATATTCCAATAACTTTATTAACATGACATTTCCCCCAGTATTAACACACAAAAAACATTCATATAAAGAATTCACAACATCAAAGTCCATAAATAAAGTTATCTGTAATAAAGCCTAAAATAATGTATTAAACATGTTTGTAATAACAGTTTTAGGATGCTTCTTGTATGACTAAACTAATCACCTGTAGTGCTCAGGTGTGATTTTGATCCATTTGTCATTAAATTTGAAATTCCAGGGGGCCCTCTTGTGAACCTTTAGTTCATTCCACAAGTATTCAAATGGATTTAAATCATGTGATTGACTGGGCCATTTCAACAACTTGATCTTCTTTCTCGGAAACCAACTGCGAGTTTCCTTTGCTATATGTTTTGGATCGTTGTCCTGCCGGAAGGTCCACACACGCCTCAGCCTGGTCAGATAGCGGCAGACGCATTTAAAAAATCTCTTGGTACATTAGTTGTTCCTTCAGTTACATGAAGGCTGCCAGTACCATGAGATGAGAAGCAGCAGGAGTCAGTAAAAGATAACCAACTCCTACGAGAAAATGTAAAATATAAAATAAATCTAAACACTCCATGCTTATGATTTTCACTGTCCGAAACATAATTCAGAACAGGTTGGAAAAGAGAACTGTTAAAGTTTTTTTTTAATTTTTTGCTGGTACAGCAATACTGATGGGCACATTACTTAAATAAACAAAGGCATTTAGAAATCACTGAACAAATTTGTTTGCTGCATGCAGAACTGGTAACAACAAAATGTGTAATTTGACCATCGGTGCCTGTACTTTCACATACAGTGTTATAATATTGTGTGTTCAGTGTGTGTCTGCCTGTGTGTGTTCACAGACTCACCGGGCCTCGTAAGTCAATGAGCTCCTGTCTCATCTGGCCGATCAGGTTGTCTTTAGCCATGAGTGAACGATACAGTCTCTCATTAAATTCGATCAGCTCACCATGCATCTCAGCCACCTGAAAACACACACAAGTACAACATATCCTCAAAAACCTCAGACACACCCGGTTAATACACAGCATAAAGGCTCTGTGTTCTATATTTTTCTATATCATTTGCCACTTTCATTGGTTGTATTGTTTTATGTAGCACTCTTTTATCTATTAGAATTAAACACATCTTAATAATGATGCCTTTAAGTACAATACTGTAAATGAACTCTCTTCTGACTGGTTAACCTGTATCGTGACTCAAAAAGCAGTTTAGGCTGAAATGTGGAAGAAACTGATACTTCACGCTTCAGTGCTCAGGTCAGAAAAACTTAATTCACTTCTTTCAGATGTCTGGATCATTTGCAGTGGCACAGTTGCTTGCTGATAGCAAGGAATGGCTCAATTTTTAATCGTTTTCCCCACATCTCCCATTCCAATAACTCTGACACAGGCTGTCTGCAGTTATGACACTTCTTATCACTTTCACATGAAAGGACAGGCAAAACTGTGTGTGTATATTATATATATAACTGTTGAGTTGTATGGTTTTGAACCTTGAACAATGCATACACAGAGCAATACACTTCTATTTCAAGAAACCTAGGCACTCCATAACTATCAGCCAGCCACACTATTATGCCAAGGAAGCTTTTCTCAGGCTGTCTATGAGTATAAGTGAATGAGTTCATATCTCGCAGGTGTGTCTGTTTGGCCGAGGTGGAAGGAGCTTCTCATTACAGTTCCACTGCTGCCAGCCTGCTCATCAGCTGTCACACCACTTAAGTGACGGAGACAGGGAGACAGGTCCCTGTCGCCAGCCACAGCCAGCATACATTTGCTTATGGAAATCAAACGTCATCATACATTTGGGGAGGCAAAACCTTGCCTGACAGATGAATTATGTCAATTCTGACATGTCTGTTCCGATTACTGGCTCCTCATCTTTCAGGTATTTTTTTTTATAGGTTCCACTGTAGAAATCAGGTGAAGGCCAATTTATAAACCCAAAAACCACACAATCACAATGGCATTAGGCTCCAAATTAAAGGTTATGCTTTAACAAAGCTGATGGATACTTTGTACTGAAAATGGCAAGCCAGGTTAGGAAAATTCAAGTGAAGCATTCCAAAAAAGTGCATGGCATTTGCCTGACATTTAAATTAATCAGACTAAAGACAAATAGACGAGGCAACGAAAACAGTGTTTACACATATTATACAATAATCTCCAAAAAAGAACCAAAACATGAATACTAATACATTTTTAGCAATGAAAAAAGGAAGCAACCACATTAATTCAAGGGAAGTATTTGGAGAAACAAGTCAAAAGTCAAAGCATCAAAACATTTGGATAAACATTAAAACTGTACTTAACACAAAGCCTTGTTTCAGAGGCTACTATTACAGATTCACTACTACAAATGTTGAGCTTTAAATAGCATTTATGTATTGCTATTCACAGTATTAGGATGCATTTTATCCAGTAGCTTGTTTGACAAGAAAAGCGGGAGATCAAAAAACCCTGACCTCTTCAGCTCCTGAAGGATGTTGAAGCTACAGAGCTTTGAAGATGCACAAAACTATTTTAAATTCAGTATTGCAAGATAAAGCTTTTGAAGTGAAGAGAGGAAATGATACTCAAGCTGAAGCACCAGCACATCCACGGAGCTAACTCAAGTACATACAGGAAGATACTGAAATGAGCACAATAGTATCATGACTAGCTGCAATCCTAGAAACAAAAGGAAATTCGAACACATCTTTGATAGCCCCTACAGAGAAACCATTCCAGATTACTGCTCACACAACTGTATTTGCATATGGCACAAAGCGCACGCTAACATTTTTAAAACCAGTCCAATTTCAGCAAGATATGCTAAGCTGGTTATTGATCATTTGTAAATTCCTGGTTACCGTTGCTAGGTAACTCTTAGCTCAGGTATAATGGGGTCTGCCCTCATGCTACTAGGCCACCAGGTGCAGCTGTAGGTTCGAATCCCAAGACTGCTAAGCACCTCTGAGGTACCCTGAGCAAGGTACTGTTCCCACACAGTGCTTCCTGTGTTCCTGGCTGCCCACTGCTTCACTTGGTGAATGGGTTAAATGCGGAGAAATAATTTCGTGCTGTTCACACTGTGAGCTGTGGTGTGTTCACGTATGACAGAATGGTCACTTTCACTTTAATGAAATAAATCAGTTTCATGAATTAATTAGTCTCGTTATTATATTCAGTTTCATTAGTATAACTAAAGCATAAATATTACAATATTTAATTTCTTACTCCAATGGTTTTATTAATATTTGAAGATTGTTTAACAAATGTGAATTCTTTTGATACAGAATTTGATATCAATTATTATTAGAAACAAATCAGTATTAGAAACAAATCAAGCAAGAGAGAAAATTTGCCGCAACTTGCCGCCCGCTAGGTAGAAAGAAAGGAGTTTGTCGTTTCTGTCTACGTGTGCAAACGGAAGAAAAATGCTGTGAAGTTGAATAGTAAAGATGGCGCTCGCAGATGCAAAAGGAATGCGTGGAACGCGATCCTCTGCCTCTGGATACAAAAGAAAAATGTTGACTTCTTAACATGTCACTTTAGTGAACTACACTGTATGTTAAAGAGATACAGCTCAGCTTTATCTAGTCTGTACTGATGTGCGTATTTAGCTTTATAACGACAGCGCTTAAGAAGCACTGAGAATTACTGTGAGGTTAGATTAATCTATTGCTGCTCATTTAAATCAGTTTAGACTCTTCAAACAAAGATTAAAACATGAACATAAACACATTCACAGAAGCATTTGTTTCAGAGGTTACTCTATACTGTGTTGTGCCGACATATTAAAGAGCAATCTCAAGTGATTAGATATTTTTGCAGTTCAGTCCACTGTCCTCACAAAGTTAATACAGCAGTTAATACAGGGAAAATACGGGCCACTCGTGTGCATGTTTCTGAACAAATTGTCAGAAACTGACTCCATGAGGGTGGCATGCGGGCCTGATGTCCTTGAATAGGGCCTGCGCTCACAGCCCAGCACCATGCACAGCACGATTGGCATATTCACATATTCATAGTGCTCTGTTGTCTTCACAGATGAGAGCAATAACACTAAACTACTGGTTACTGTTAGGTACCAGGATGAAATCCTCAGACCCACGATCACACCTTAAGATGGTACAGTAGTCCCTGGGTGCAGGACAATGCCCAGCCTCATGTGGCAAGAATGTGAAGGTAGTTCCTGGACGACAAAAGCACTGATGCCATTGACTGGCTTTCATGTTACCCACACCTGAATCCAGTCAAAAACCTCTGGGACATTATGTTTTGGTGCACCTGACACCACCAAGCAGCGCCACAATAATGTGCAGGAGCTCACTGATGCCTTGATCCAGGTCTGAGAGGAGATCCCCAGGACACCATCTGCTGTCTCATCAAGAGCAAGCCCAGACATTTTCAGGAGTGCATACAGGCAAAACACACTACTGAGTCACATTATGAGTGGTCGTGATGGAAATCACTCAAGTTGGATCAGTTTGTGATTTCAGTTATTCGCTTTGATTTTTAGTGTAATTTTGAATCCCACCCTCTGTGGGTTAATGATTTTAGTTTTCACGGACTGTTACATAATTTTCTTCTTAGTAAATTACACAATGTATATCAATTAAGATTTTCAACTTGAATATGTTGTCCCATAATGTAAAGCCTTGTGACTACATAAACAGCTCCCTTTGATTTTTGGGGGATTACACATACTGAAATAATACTTTTGTGGCATGTTACATTCAGAACTCTTGTCTAGAAAAATCTAACACATGCAAAATAGCTATGATCATGTCATTCAGCTTTGATCACACTTTTACAATGTGTTACAGCAGAGGTTGCACAGAATAATCAACTAGTCAATTATTAAGGGGGAAGTTGTCGACTATTCAAGAACAGTGTCTGAATTTAGTAATAAAAGCAGTAATAAACAGATATGAGGGTTAAGAAAGCAGTGGTATATATTAGTGTGGAAATACTACATAAGATGAAGGTAATTTCACTGGAAGCAGTGATAGACTGCGATGAAATGCAGCCAGTACCGCCTTAACAGTAATCGAGCATGTGACATAGTAAAATAGTAAACCACAAACTGCTTATTCTGTGCAGAGAGTTACGGCGGACAAGTCAAAACACGACCTCAGACAGTCTAGGATTTCCAGGAGGCCAATAGTATTCCATTGGAGAGTTATCTAATGTTTTAGGCATAATTCCTAAAGACCTAACCAATGGGAGATGTTGCTGGGCTGCATCTACTCAGTTAACACAAGAAAACACCATAAACTGCAAGGGGTAAAACTCAATATCTATAGGGTTTTCATACATCAAGCATGGCAATGCTACAAAATAAACAAACAAAAAAAATCTCCTAACCTCTGCTACTCCCCAGAAGCAGTATTATTCACCAATATGCATCAGTTTCAAGCCTTTCATCTTTACTTTAAAACCACAATGCAGGTTCATTTCAGCTTCATTGTTAGCTTCTGAAAATGTGCCTCACTGATGCTCATTGTGGAGACTGTCTGTTATGGGGAGGTCTTAATATGGCTGATACTGATCCATTAATACTTGTCCTGATCGTCTCTGATACTGATATTTCAGATTAGATCCCATGAACAGTTCACCAGCTCAGGAGTGACAACTAACACATTAATTTACAAAAACACCAACAACACACACTCATGCACACGCACATTTAACCACACAGACCCACACACGCACATTTGCACACTACGTTCAATCCTCTCAATCATCACAACTTTAAAGTGGGACATAAAAAAATGGGAATTAATTTTAAGCATGAAGTAATCCAATTAATTTTCTCTGAGGGTGTGTGTGTGTGTGGGGGGGGGGGAGATAATAAAGAGACAGCAGGAAAGAGTAAGGAGGGGAAGCAGCAAGGAAAAGAAAGAGGGATAGAAGAATAAAGAGGAAAAGAGATCATAAAGAGAGATAAATAAAGAAAAACAAATTAAGAAAGAGTCAAAAAGAAGAGAGAGAGGGAAAAGAAAGACAAGTAGTGAGGTAGAGAGGGAAACAGGACAGAAACAGAAGAGAGAGAACAACAGAGGGAGAGAGGGAGCAGAGGAGCAAAGAAGAAAGGGAGAAAGGGAGGAGAGAAAGCATAGAAAGAGAGAACAAAAAGACAGAGGCAGAAAGAAAGAGGAAAAAAGTCAGACAGCAAGCAAAAGAGATAAGGAGAGAGAAAAAGAAGAGTGAGAATGAGGGAGAGAGGAAAACGAGAGACAGACAGCAAGTGAGAGAGACTGAGATGGAAAGTGAAAGAAGGGGAAAGAGGAAGATAACACTTTAAATGACTGGCTACTTACTTACAGTGAATAAGTGTGTATTTTCAGTCATCTACCACTAGCGCCTCCAATTTGCCAAAGTGACGGACAGGTTCACACCATTCACACACACAGCAAAATCCATCACTGGAATGCAACTGTGACCTCGGAGCTCTATAGCTCCTGTGCTATTCTTCTAATTACATACTGCCATATCGCACCAGTGGAGCTCCAATGCTGAACAGACTCCACAATTAGGGCAGATTATTCAGTCAGTGGACAGGCATTTGTACAGAAAGCAGACTATACGAAGGGTGACCTCATTGGAAAAAGTTGTAATCTGAGCTGAGGCTGGGTGAGATTCAGCAGAGGATCCTATATGAGTGCTAATGTGCTCACAGCATTTCAATTTAAAGAGCCCATGAGGCTTTAATAGGTTGTGTGGACTTAACCGTTAATTTCCTCTGCTGCTTCAGTTCTGCATGCCAGGGGGTACAACAGAATAGTAGAAATCACAAACACACAAACCAGGGAGTAATAATGGTTGATGGTTAATTCACAACAACAAAAGACAAAGCATAGCATATTATTAATTCTAAAAATGATCATGATTATTTGTAGTATCCAACAAAAGGCAGCTCAGTGTTCCTAGCATACTGCTCTATTCCATGCAATGGTTGGTTTTTGAAATTGAAAGTGAAGTGAAAGTGACCACTCTGTCATACGTGAACACACCACAGCACACAGTGTGAACAGCACAAAATTCTTCCTCTGCATTTAATCCATTCACCAAGTGAAGAAGCGGGCAGTCAGGAACACAGCACCTGGGGAGCAGTGTGTGGGGACAGTACCTTGCACAAGGGTACCTCAGAGCTGGAATCAAACCCACGATTTCCTGATCGCAGGGCGAACGATTTCCTAATCTAGGCTACCAGCTGCTGCCAATTTGTCAAAACGTAAACGTTAAACATGTGTTATATGTTATAACACATTGTATTTGTTTTCAGTGGTTCACTAGAACAACATTTTACAGGTTTTAAATACTTGATGTCAGAATTTGAAACACTACCAAAACAAGTGCAGCACTGACATCAACATTTTAGTGTTTGTTGCAATGATATTTAAAACCTGTAAAATGTTGTTCTAGTCAACCATTGAAAACAAATATAATGTGTAGCATTGCTGCTTGAGTTTTAACACATCTCACTGTCAACAAAAGAATGAGAGTGATCTGTCAGCCAAAACAGAAACTGACAACTGCTCAAGAGCTAGAAAATGAGCAACAGAAACTGCTCAGAAGATAGCAACCAGTCCTTAACAGTGTACTAACAAGGTGGACCAATATGTTAGATGTGTCTTAATAATGTGGACAGTAAGTGGACACAATGTTTCAAAACTCCAGCAGCACTGCTGTGAGTGATCCAATCTGTGCAGCACATACTAACATGCCACTACTATGTCAGTGTCACTACTGTGCTGTGAATAATCCACTATTCAATTAAGCCCTGCTTACTTGTGGTCTTATGGTGGTCCTACTGACGAATGGGGCAGATAGATTGAGCATTAACCAGTATGCAGGGATGGGTATCAACAAAAAGGTTGGTACAGCCTCCTGACTGGTCAATACCAAATGTCTAGATAAGCTCCAGGACAAGCGGCACTGTTATTGCTATTAATGCAATGTTAATGCATTCTACAATAGCTGCCAATTTCAAATGGCTGATGTTAGATTGGATTAATGGGAAGGACAGAACAACACTTTGCACAGCACTACCAAACATATTTTGAGGCAAGGAGTCGGAGCAGCTTCACATGTCCGCCGGACTGAGCATAGGGCTCCTCCCTTGACGAGAGCCAGGTGAAGACTCTTTAATACGTTGGCTCTCGAGTAGAAAAGGGAAATATGGGGGAAACAAAATGTTATGTTATGGTGTTTATTTTCAATTAAAACTCTGTTGTGCACCTGTGCTGGTGTCTGTGTGCATTCCTGGGTGTGTGTTTAGGAAACGGTCAGTAACCGCAAACTTACCAAGTGCACCTATATGTTAAGCAATGTTAATAAAATGGCCAGTGAGTGTTTATACAAGGCAGGATAATCTCAAAATGGCAACTCAACTAAATATTTTTTGAAAAATGGGTATTGTATGTTTGCTTCAGAAGGAATTCAATCAGGGGACCTCAAGTGACATAGCAAATTAAGTGCCTTTTTGAAGGTTTTTTTTTTTTTTTTTTTTTTTTTTTTTTTTTTTTTTTTTTAGGACAACCTACTCAGCAAAATGAAAAGGCTCACAAAACTCCTTTAGCATTCACCTAATTCCAACCTACAGTGAGTGTCCTCCATACAGTACAAGTAAATTAGGCCAGCAAGTTACTGAGACATGGAAAAATCCTACTAACTCCAGGTGATATGACGCACTGTGTTTGCTGAGGAAAGCTGCTGCTGTGGCATTGTGTGGCAAGCATGGTGCTGTCAGACAGAGGTGTTGCTAACAGCTGGGCTACAGGGCCATCAACGTGCAAGAGGGAGAGATGGGGTGGGGGAGAGATAGTGCTGAAGCAGGTGTTCTGGAACGACAAAGCCTCAGTCTAAGCAGAAGAGGGGGTGCAGCATGGCCTGCTGCAGGTCTAATGCCGGAAATTGGATGTGAAACAAGTTTGAGGCACAAACGGAGAGAGGACAGGCTTAGCAAACACAAACCAATCTGAACTGGCAGGAGAGAAAGAGAGAGACAGAAAAGGTAGAGAGAGAAAAAGAAAATACATGAGTGAGAGAGGGTTTAGACAGAGAGTGGAAAGAGACAAAAAGAGAGAAAACAAGAAGAGCAACAGTAGAAAGAGGTCAAATATCTCGCTACTGTCCAAAATATTTAGCAGAGGCATGCAAATACATACTTAAAGGTCCCATGGTTTCCCTAGCCTGCCTATGGTGCCTTGATCATCCTGCTCCGCCGTTGAGAGAATGACAGCTCAGATGGCCCAATCTGGAATTTTCCCCATATGTCATCATACAGGGAAAGGTTACCTCCCCTTTCTCATGCTTTGCCCACTTTGCCCGCTCAGAGAATTCTGCCCCCCCTCCCCTAAAAAATTAGCTACACCAACTGCCAATGCGATCGTGTGAGAGACCACTTTTTTCTCTAGAGACATCATGGCTTGCAAACGAGCAAAGCATGGCAGTTGCTCGGTGCTTAGATGTACAAATGAGCACAAATGTATGTTTTTAGTTCCTTCATGCGAGCGTCTGAAGAACCAGTGGGTTAATTTTATTTTCGGAGATGTCCTGCTATAGTCGCTGAGTTTCAACTTCTTCAGGTGCTTCTCCATCTGGATCAGATTCTGGGTCAAACTGGAAAGCTTGAACGACTGCGTGT
>JBBIGA010016115.1:0-14832 GCA_037576975.1 Alestes dentex | reverse complement strand
GCTTTAAAAATAAAAGGCTGCTTTGTGTCTCTCGACAGTTAAAAAAAAAAAGTATACAGTTATATTGTATATGGAAATTTTACATATTAACATTAATATTTATGTTACAAAATTAGTAAATTATATTTCTCAATAATTTAGCACTAAAATGTGTAAAAAAAGATTGTATATCGCCACAAGAAAAGCTAAAAATAAAATGCGGAGGATATCTGCGGGGGGTTCTGGGAACATCAGTTTGGTTCTAAGAAAAAATAAATAAATCAGAGAATGACTGAGGCCGAACTCTGAACCGCAACTTTACGGGGGAACACTGTGTTACGTCCCGTAGGAATGAGAGTTCATCCAAAGGCAAACATTACAATGTGCAGTAATAAACACTATCAAATTAAAGCATGAGACTCTCAGGTCACAAACTTAGTCCAACAGATGCTCTACCATAATCCCTGCACACCGTAACTGGATTATCCCAACTTCGGCCAAAACAGCAATTAAATCATCTCACCTACTCCTTAACTGAATACTGTTTACAGCCAGACAAAAATAACTATTTAAATCACACACATACACAAACAAACGTGTGAGAGGTTTTCTTTCTCACCACTCACATCCACTCAGAGCACAGTGCTGCGTGGGGGCTGTGAGTGGGGTGGGTCGCGGCCCCAGACAGGCTGTGTGTATTATTGAGCAGGGTAACGGTACTCTGTAACATGACCCCCCCCCGGTTTGGGAGGTCTGACACAGTCCAGATCGGCTTTCTGTCACGGCTGAATTATTCATGCCTCCGCCAGAACATTATTCAGCCTGTATAGGCATTCAGGAGAACGAGGGAGCCTCTGCTCAACCCGAGAAACCCAGAAACCCAAAACCCCAGCATCTCCCTCACAGCCACACTGACATGATGGAAGGAGGAGGAGGCCCCTGTGGAAACTGCAAACACATTTTATTCTGTACAAATTCATCAAATCCCTCACAAACTACAACACGCCACCTCCTGAGACAGTAATCCATACCAAACAGCTCTTCTGAGGGACCTTAAGGAAACTTTTCCTTTACTTCTTTTACCCAATCCACTCTCTCTCTTGTCCCCCCTCCTGTCCTCTTCCACAGACTCGCCTCTCTTCAGCACTCTTTCCTTCCTCAATTCTCATCAGCCTCTCAGGGCTGAGATCAGTAGAACGAGGCCATAACAGCATGGGCGTAATTTGTGAGAGGTTTTAATGATCCAGTTTGTGTAGATTAAAATATCCGTTTTTGTATATGTGCACTAGAACCCAACAGATACAGTCTTCCCTGTGAAGTCGTGGCTCAGAGTTCGCAGATTTTTTTTCGTAGAACCAAACGAATAATAAGCATATACACTCCCCATTTTTTTTTTTTTTTTTTTTGCAGCAAAATGTTTTGTAAGCATTTCAGTGCTAAATTATTAAGAAAAATATAATTTACTAATTTTGTAATAAATATTAATGTAAATTCAGCTAAATTTCCATATAAATATAACTGTATATATGTTTTAGTACTGTCAAGAGACACAAAGCGACCATTTACTGGCTGCTGCCCTGTGACGCATCTCTGGCAGCTGCAGTCTGTAAATTAAATTAAAATTACTGTATTTACCTGCTTATACCAAAGAAAACACATGTGCATGAATTACAGTACAGTCTATACAGGGGTAACATCAATATTTTACATTCTAGCACTGCAGGAGTTCAATGTAAACTGTACAGTACGAATACAGGTTTGCCTTTTCATTTTCTTTAAGGGTAATGAGTTTTAAATGAAATTCAAGTGTTTTGGGAGCATATTTAGGGGCATATTTAGGGTTTACACTATAAAAATAGGCTTTTTTTTTTACATCACATCACAAATTCACATTTTTTCACAATTCTTCACAAATTTGGGGATCGATTGTACATCAGTTTGACAATAACATCAGTCAATACTGACTACCTGGGATTTTACCAGTATCAGTAATAAAACACCAATATTTAGCAAATGACAGCAAAATAAAACCTTAACTGTTTATTTATTACCGCTTTAACTAGACACTCCACACTGTAACGCACAATGCGACCGTAACAGTTTAAGGAATAAAGCAGAATGTGTGAGGCAGCCCAAGCAGCGAGAGGTTAAACGATCTGACCGCTTGAATTTTGCAAGCGTTATGTAAGGAATCGAAGAGAAAACGAATTCTAAAGAAAGATCACTCCGTGTCAGAGAAACCCCATGTTGTAGCTTATTCTGGTGACATCTAATGACTGATGTGTAAAGAGCACGATCAGCCATTTCAAATGAGTTTATCAAGACTGGCCGCTCACACAGGCCTGGACTGGCTGCTGAATTCTGATTGGCTATTGGCTGCCATATTTAAGCTAAATAGAGCTCCAGGAAATATAACCAAACATAGACAAGGGTAACCACAAACATCAAAATTTTATCTTAGGCTGTTATCGAGATCTGTTCTCAGTTAGAGCGCTACCAAGGATTAAATTTCACAAAATTTGGCATGCACCCAAAGAATACACCAGTGATGCAGCATGAGCATGTTTGAACCTTTATGTCACAAGATATTGGCAAGTGAAGTGCTAGATTACTATCGGATCTCTGGGGTTTCACTTTAATGACTTCTGACATGCATACACACCTAAGGCCTTGTCTATAGAACCTGTCTTATCAGAGTTAAGACAGGACAGGAGGATTCACCCTAATACACCAAAAAGCACTACTAAATCACAAACATGCCATCAGCAAAGCACAGTGCCCCACAGGAACCAGCCTCCTCTGAAAGCCCTCCCAGTTAACCACAGCCCGGACCAGGAGAGAGGTTAATATTCATGGGCAGTCCAGGAACAGGAACACGTACAGGAGCAGGCAAACGGGCCTTGTTAGAGACATTTAATATGAATCGTTTATTATAACAGAAAACCATTTTTAACAGCTTTGGCCAAATACAGTTGGTCCCTGAGCACCTGCGAATTGTGAAGAAAAAAAAAACCTGCAAATTTGTAAAGTAGTTAAAAAAAAAAATTTTTTAAATAAAAAGCCGATACATGTCTATTTTTATAGTGTAAACCCTAAATATGCTCCCAAAACACTTCAGTTTCATTTTAAACTCAGCTTAATACATTACCCTTTAAAAAAAAAAAAAAAAAAAAAAGGGGTAAACTCACAGGGCACCAGCCAATCAGAAGCAAGGAAAAACAACGCTCTTGGATTGGCTACTTTCAAACCTCCCGCCTCTGAGTACAGCGGTATTTCACCATCCAAAGACGCCTTTCTTTGTGTTTCTCTCCACAGGACCAAAAAATGTATAGTTATATTTTATATGGAAATGTAGTTGAATTTACGTTAATATTTCTGTTACAAAATTAGTACATTACATTTTTCTTGATAATTTAGCACTAAAATGCATGAAAATTATCTTGCCACGAAATAGAAAAAATAAGTGGATATCTGCGGGGGTTTCTGTGAACAATAATTAGTTCGGTTCTAAGAAAACATACGCGAGCGACTGAGGCTGCGAACTCTGAGCAATGACTTTGCGGGGGAACACTGTACTTACAAAGTTAGGTCCTCAAAACTGAACCCATGTAAGGTAAACACAAACACCTGTACGATAGAACATGAATACTCGCAGGAGTCTTACAGGCGTACCTGTCCTTTCCTGTTGACACCGATGATTCCAGAAGTGGCCTCATGAGATGCAGTCACAAAAATGGTCTCGCCGCTGATTCTGTTCATGTAAATGCAGGTGCCCGTCTCGAGGTCGTACAGGTGAATGTAGCCGTATTTGGTGATAAGGAATACAACATCTTGTTTGGGGCTGATCTGTTAGAAAGGAGAGACCCACCATTTCAAATCTACTAATACATGTTCCACCGGTTAAACAATAAACGCTGAAAGGTTCAATAAAAATCACAATGGCTCGCATGACCAGCGTTGCACTCTGTTATGAGACCACAGTAATAACACACAGCCAACCTACAAGCCCAGTAATTTAACAGCCAAACATCCAGAGGAACAAACCTGCATGGCCACCGGGAAGTCATTCTGAGCCTCAGGAGGGAAGAACACATCAACAGCTTTCTTAGGAAAAGGCTGATTACCGGTCGGCGGAGTTCCGACTTCGATGATGTGAAGCTAAAACAGAAATAACGATGTCATTATTCATTAAAGCCAAACCTTTAATTCAGTGAAATTCATGAAATAAATATCAAACACATCATTGTGGAATGTTTCAGACAAATGAATATGGAAGCTCTTAAATATGAGCACTTTGGTTTATTTAGTGCTTATTAAATGAGTTTTTATAAGCACAAGGCTTATTTTCTGGTGAAAAGAGAATGTGTAATATGAAGTGTCAATTTAAATATCAATCTTGTGTTCTTTTGTATAATACACCAAGTTAATTTATTGTGTGTAATATAAATGTGTGATATAAAGATACTCATGAGTGTATTTATATTGTTTATAATTATTATTACTATTACTGCTACCAAATCTCAAAGCAAAAGTAAAGGGGCATTTGGTCAACACACTTATCCAGAGTGATTTTTAGTCACTAGTTCCAGGGACAGTCTTACAGTCATTAGTTACAGGGACATTTTGCTGTTACCACACCTGGTAGTTTTCCCTTTACAGTAACACAAGTCCTGTTTCTGTGAGTGAATACTAAAAGTTTTGGTAATAATTATAGATGAGGTGTATCTATAGGGAATAGACTGTGTTCTTTATTAAATCAGGTTGTAACTGTGCAGACGTGCCTTTCCCCCGGCCTGTCCCCGGACAGCGAAGCAGAACAGGGTCGACTCTTCTGTGTTCCCTTCCATCTTGAACTGAGCGAAGCTGGCGGCATGGCCCTCGATGGGCTGAGACACCTTCCTGTCCACCGAGTACAGCTGCATCGCCCCGACTACTCGGTTTTGCTGTAACACACAAAGGTCAAGAAAACAAACCTTATTCATTTAACAATAAGGATCTTTTCCTATTTTAAAAAAGTAATCTGAATTGCATTTATTGGCCAGGTATGTGAGCGAACACATAGAAGGAATTTGATTCCAGTCGATGGTGTCTCTCAAGCACAACAGTATAAAACAACAACATGTAACGACACAAACGAACAATATACTGAATATAATATACGACAATCTAAAATATGAATTACAGATTTATATTCATAAATATAAGAAATATGCATACAGTACTATTTGTACTAATATGTTTATACTACATATATATACTATAAACATATGTACAAATAATACTTACATACATATGTGCACATACATATAATATGTTTGTACTATATAAGTGAATACAGTATAATAAACAATCTAGATAAGTTAGAGTAAAGCTAGCACTTGGTCTTCCCGTATCCCGTAACGGCGGAGCAGGGCACCTGAGCTGAGATGCCGATGAGGAGGAGCCACTTCTGCTTGGCGTCGGTTCGGTAGTTGATGATCTGGCAGCCCGCCAGGCTGGAGTGGCGGTCGAACACTTTGACCGGCTGCGAGTCGCCCTCCATGCTCCAGTGGTACACGGCGTTATCGGTCACCAGGGCCACGGTGTTGAGGGAGATCCACTTCCAGAAGGTGACGTCGTCCGTCATGGTGTGGGCCTTCATCTTACTCTTCATCTCGATGTTAAATATCTGAAGGGTTTTGGCGGCTACAGTGGGGCGAGCAGAACACGCACGTGTTGAAGGCAGTCTAACAGATAGCAACCAATCAGACAAATATCACCAGATCACACCCATTATCATCAAATTACGGTAAAAGAAACTCAGGCAAGCACACCATGATCAGTTATAATTTACCACAGTTAGATAGCGACAAGACGGAGAACGTAAAGAAACACAGAAACGTATAGAGGACAACAGATTAAAAAAAAAACCCCAGTCATCTGTATTCAGGTAGAATACACATTTTACGGGAATACAACAAGGATGTCTGATGGGGACTGGATTACATCTAGACAAGGTAACACAGATTACCGATTTCATCTCCATACATAAACCACATCGTCCAGGCCAGGCTGAGTTAAGTGTGTTAAATGAAGTAAAACAGTCAGTTTATCCACTCACCTGTCTCAGTTCCAAAAGACTATTTAAACAAGCATACACATGATAAACTTTCAAAATCACAGACAGATCATTTTTGAATGTGCAGAACTGGGCAAAGAGTTGCGAGAGAGCGGAAAAGGGTGTTTTGTGCACAGGCGGCGTTTCATTTAGAAATAAAAGAAACCCTGTGATCCTAAATCATCTGCGTGGGGTGAGCCAAAGCATTAAATATCAGGGTTTTAGTCATGATTGCACACCGACTGAAGCAGATTAATGTTTTAGGCATATAAGTAAACGATTACAGTGATCACCTGAGGATCACGTGACATGCCTCCATCAAGCAGAGGAAAGTGCTTGTACTCGCTAGCATTTCCAATCAAGAATCTCAAAAGAACTTCACAAAAACCTCTTCAGCTCCACCAGGTTTAGTGAGTTCCAGTCTCCTGTTTCGGTTTAAATTTAATGAGATGTTTCCTTTGTTGGCAAAAACGCTTGGCCACTTTCAGACGCCTGTGTATTTGAAATGGTAACATGTTTAATTGTAACTGGTATTCCAAAGGCCGTATCTCTGTCAGGATTGTAGGTTTGGTCTCCAGGCTTTTTTGGCATGTCTTCATTTCTCCTTACTCTACAACTGCATTTGGTCTTCTTCTCTAATCTGACAAGAAGTGTGCACTACAGGTCACCAAACGTCAGGAATGTTCGTATCGGTGGTCCTCGTTTGATTAGAGAAGGGTACCAAGTGCAGTTGGCATTTTTGTGAACAAAGGAAAATTGTAATAAATTTCAAGCCATTTTTCATTTTGAAACTCTGAGGCTCGTACTGTAAGTCGCTTTGGATGAAAGCTTCTGCCAAATAATTGTTATGGAATGTAATTTTGGCCTGGGAGCAATTAAAATGCCATTTCAAGCAAAAACACTATTCGATATTCGCTATGAACAATCGGATAGTCACGATTTATGGAAGATTGCGATTTTTTTTTTTCTTTTCTTCTTTTGCTGGCGGTGGGCAAAGAACGTTTAGGGGCGTCATCGTAAACTTCTATAAATTTCTAGCAAAAGCAAGAGAGATAATTTAGGACAATAGGATTTTCACAATCCCTAGTTCAGATCAGAACCAGGATCAGAAAACTTAATGGAGGCATTTGCTTAAAGAACCGTCTGACTGAACTTTTGCTGACCTAGACAGCAGTGATGTAAGTTTAAGACTATTTAAAATCTCTTGAAATCTTTGTTTATCATGTATTGTATGCAGTTTCAAATGGCCAAAAACGTTTAACGCACTCTGTTTGGAATATATTTTGGAATGAAACACTGCACTTTAAACGTACATTAAAAAACTTGCTCATATATTTATTTTCTATATTTGTGTGATGATTATTTTATGTCCCGACATCATGTAATTTGAGGAAATGCCATTTTCGCCTGTTTATTAATGAACTCACTGTATTAAATCAAACATTTTCTGAAGACTAAATATGGAAAAGAATGTCAAGATAATGAACAAATGCTCGCATATTCAAATTATTCAGGTCGGCCCTCACAACAAATAGCTTTAACACAGAAAAGCCTTGAACTTCTTTATAAGAAAGTAAATCGTTTAGAGACGGGATGACTGAGGACTGAGGTCTGTTCTGGAACTCATGAAACGGCTAATAAATCCACAAATAACCAATAAACTCATCCATTCTCACGCCGCTGCTGTAGCTATGGAGGTTCTTCTAAGAACTACTCCCAAGTTCTTCTAAGGTTCTTCTATTCGTTGCGTTTTTCTTCCTCCAACAGCTAACAGCAGGGTAATCTGACCGATTAAAATGACCACCCTTTGCTCAAACTTGAGGTTAAAGATTACGACTCTCCATTGAAGATCAGGGAGAGGAAAATCCTTAGAGAAGGACAATCATTTATGACCGTAGCTGTTCAAAGGTTCATGCTGCTTCTACACAGTAAAGGAAAGTACTGTGAGCTGAGTTTTTTTTTTTTTTTTAACTTTAGTACTTCATTCCTTTCATTGGAGACCAAGGAAAAGGCCACAGTATTAAAACTACAGTAAAGCTGCTTCAGAGCACTCAGAAGTCAAACCTCTACCGGCTCTACAAACAGGTCTGCACGGTGAGGACTGTGGGTGGGGAGACTATGGGAGGACTACAACAATCAAACCCATAAAGTTTCCTTATTTCACATTCAATCGCTCTAAATGTGGCTCATGCTTTAAGCTTGTTTAGAGAGGCATGACGACGAGGGACAGGTTTCAAAATCACAAGCAAAAACAGATCCGTAAAGTGTTCGGCAATTAAACAAAAAAAAGAAAAAGGAGGAAAAGAACAAAAAACAGCCAATGCATTAAACCCCCCAACTGATACTGCATTAATTGGAAATCCATATGAGGCGCACATTCACATTGTGGAAATTGTGTCAAATCCTGTTCAGCTCAAGAACTCCAAATGGTGCTGCATAAACACTGCCTGCGTAAAACACAGCTCTCGAGTCTCAAAATTCTACTTTTAGCTAAAAAAAAAAAAGTCATTGATAATTAAATTAGGCCGTCTATCGATCATAATACAAAAATCTGCAGTATTAAAATAACTTTTTTCAATACTGAGGATCAGCCTTGCCTGCGCGACAAATCTGACAAATACTTCACAAACTCGTTTGAACGTCTAAAAGTATTTGTCGAGAAGTAAACCTCCCAAACTACACCTCCAATTTCAAAAACAGGATTGTAACTTCCACAAGACATAATACTTAAATATTGACTCACCGTCTGCATACACATAAGAAAGCAGTGAAAAAAAATGGACAAAAAAAAAACAAACAAAACAAAACAAAAAAAAAACAAAAAAACACAAACAGATAAAGCAATTATGGCTGCAGGACAAAAAAATCAAACTGTAAAATATTAACTGACTGTTATCCAAACTATCTGAAGTAGTTACACTAAGTGTACGTGAACATTTATTTTAAAAATACAGGCCCACAAATGGCATGGGAGGATAAATCAATAAATAAAGAACAAACTATTACATATGAAAGCATGAATGAGACTATGAGGCCCAGCAAGATTAAACATGTTCCGAAACACTGAAACCAAATAAGCTACTCTATTCTTTTACAGATCAAGTAAATCAAGAGTTATACATCTGTATACATCTACATATAAAGTTCAGTCCAGACTTCACAGGGCCACAGAGAGCGAGTGGTACCTTTCAGGGCGATGACCTTGCTGGCGGGGTTCATGATGGCGCTGTCTGCAGAGATGGGCCGGCGGATTGGGGTGTTCGGGTCGGCCATGTCGATAATCACCACCTGCGCCTGCTCGCCCACCTTCTCTCGGATGCAGATGAATTTGTCCGATTCCATGGTCAGGGTGCTGAACCCGATGTTGGCTGGGTTGATGCCCAGGTTTTGGAGCTGTAAAAAAACAAAACAAAAACAAAAAAATCCAACTAGGGGTTACAGAGGCATCGAGAATACAGGGGGTCCTCGAGTTACGACACAGTTCCGTTCCCACAACAGTGATATAACCTCAATTTCGTGGAAACACACTCCAGCCTCAGTCACTTACCGATCCTAACAAAGTAAAATCATCTAAAAACACAATTAAGCCACAGAAAAAGGAAAAGGACAAATGTACTGTACTGTAGTAACAGGAAAAAAATGACAAATGAGTAAATGCGCATAAAAACACTCACACGTGTATTTTGCGCATTCTTCCGACACACGCAACCAAACTAGTTATGATAGTGAGCATCGTAAACTCAAAACGTCGCATGTCCAGACTGTTGTAGCCAGAGGACCCCCTGTACTGCAAAAATCTAACCATCATGTAGAACAAGTGTTTTACTCATCCATGATACCTGATGTATCTGCTTATAGAGTTCAACTATGGCATATCAACCCAGTCCAGCACCTTCATGTCATACATCATCCTACCTCTTCTAGATCTACTTTCTCTACTAAAGTAAAGTGGCCCCTTATAGTCACACATGAACACACAACAGCACAGCACACAGTGTGAACAGTGTGAAATCTCTGCATTTAACCCATTCAGCAAGTGAAGCAGTGGGCTGAGACCAGCGAGGGGCGCCAGGGAGCAGTGTGTGGGGATGGTCCCTTACTCAAGGGTACCAGAGGGGTGTCACTAGCAATCCTGGGATTCAAACCCACAACCTTCTGATCACAGGGAGAACTCTGCAACCACTAGGACACCAGCTGGTGCTACAACACCGTCGCCATTTTTCTTCATTCAATTTTTTTTCTAAATACTGTGCAAATACGGAATCGCACACTTAGTAACTGGGTTGAACTGAATCATGGACTGAATGTAGGAAAATAAGAGGGCCAGCACATGTGTCCTCTGGGAAGACAGCTAAAATGTTCTCAGCTACATAACTTCACATAAACATTCAGAAGGAGACAGAAAGCCATTACATTTACTGTGACACCAGCACCCTACGCTATTCTTAAAACTTCACACACCACTACAATGTTTTTGTGCAACAGATATTTTTATTCCCCTGATAACACCAGAACACCAGTTCACCAGTCCTGTGTATTCTGGTGCATTAACGTTAAGGGCACGATGTCTAAAATATTCAGAACAGACTTCAACCCTAGTGCTGTCTAACCGACTCCTTCTTCAACTTTATTCCATAATTCTATAGGATCTGTCAAGATGACATTCCACAGAATTTGTAAATATTCAGTAGCTCTACACCTCTGCAGTTCTGAGACACTGAAGGATAGATTTATTAGTCATCTTCTGATATCAGTGGGTCTACGAATCATTAAATGATTACCAACTTACACCATCATTTTGATACCAATTCCTCAACAATGCTTTTTATGCCTTATTTTAATTACAAGCCAGAATGGGGCAATCATGGGCATAATTACTGACCAATGGACTGCATTAAGAAGAGCTGAATAATAATATACTTACAGAATTTACATAACAAGCATGTATACTGGTTTACAGATAAATACTAACTACCATCACTAAACTCTTATCAAATGAAAATGCTACACTCTACACTGGGGCAGTTGGTGGTCTGGTGGCTAGGGTGTTGCCCCTGTGATCAGAAAGCCGTGGGTTCAAATCCCAGGACTGCTAGTAGCACCACTGAGGTACCCTTGAGTAAGATACCATCCACACACACTGCTCCCCGGGCGCTATGTTCCTGACTGCCTGCTGCTTCACTTGGTGAATGTGTTAAATTAGTGTAATGGGTTTAAATGGGTTTAATGTGTTCAAAAAGAATTTCACACTGTTCACACTGTGTGCTGTGTTGTGATCATGTATGACAAAATGGTCACTTTACACAGTCGGTATTCAGTACCATGAAAGTACTACATCCCCCATCAGACACATCAACTGAAAATGCAGGATCATATTTGGGCCCAATGAGGAGAAGCTGTAGTTTAAGTGTAACACCATAACAGCAATGGTTATGTCATGGCAAAAGGTATATTAAACTATAAACATTTAACAAACAGTTAACAAATAAATAAGAAAAATAAGATTCTTTAAATCAATATTTTATGCGATGGTACCTGGATACCTTAACTTCGGCAGCAAAATCGCTGCCGTGTGTCACTGAGAGCAGAACAACAGAGTAAAATATGTTTCCCTGACACAGCCATATTACGAAACTGACATGAAGGGGGTTCTTCACTGTTTAATTTAAAAAAAAAAAAAAAGAAAAAGAAAAAAAAGAAAAAGAAAGTGTGAGTCTGGAATGACCAATACAGCAGGCCCAGTGATGAGTGAACGCCAGAATGCCATTTCACATAATCTGAGCTGAGGGACAATGAACCAGAGAGGTTCTGGATCCATAGGAGCGCGTCTTTGACTGTTCCGTTCTCCTGATATCCCGGCCTGCCGGGCCTCGGTTCCTGAGCTGTACTCAGAGGGAATATAACAGGACTGCTGATCTCAGAACTGCTGCCCACGATCTTCTGGCCAAATGCAGCGGTCAGTTATGAAGGGACCCGTATTTGTTATATTAGTGTATTGCTTTTCTGTATCATATCAAACCACAGACTTACAGTCTTGCAGCTCAGGCCCCATCAGTAAACAAAAATGAGCCTGTAAAGAAAGAGTGAGGCTGCATCTCAGTCCTGCAACCAAAACTGACACAGCATGTTTGACTGAATGGCAGCGGAGAACACCCGAGCCAAAAGAAAAGACAGTGGGATGCCAGTTCTGCAGTTGCCCACTCTCTTCAAACACATGATTCATCAGTCTGAGCTGGCAGCCAAAGTACAGTGGGCACGACTCATACAGCTACAACACGCCATGCCTTACAAACAGTCCTTTAGGTTCCACACCCACTCCCTCACGTGACCGGCAGATCCAGAACCGTCCAGAGAAACAATAAGGCAAACGGCTGGGGGGGGATTAAAGTAAAGTGGCCCCTTATAGTCCTGTGTGAACACACCACAGCACACAGTGTGAATGGTGTAAAATTCTCTCTCTGCATTTAACCCATTTAACCCATTCACCAAGTGAAGCAGGGGGCTGCCACCAATGAGGGGCTCCGGGGAGCAGTGTGTGGGGACGGTACCTTGCTCAAGGGAACCTCAGTGATGACACTAGCAGTGTTGGGATTTGAACCCACAACCTTCTGATTGCAGGGGCAACTCACTAACCACTAGGACACCAGTGCTTGAAACAGATGGAATGAGATTCACAGCACCAAGTGAAGCAGAGGGCAGCCGACACTGAGGGGCGCCCGGGGAGCAGTGTGTGGGGACAGTCCCTTGTTCAAGGGTACGTCAATGGTGACACTAGCAGTCCTGGGATTCAAACCCACAACCTTCTGATCGCAGAGGCTCCCTAACCACTAGGCCAGCAGCGGCCAATATTTCAATATTTTAAAAAACATTTGAAATGAGAACAGGCAAATGCAAATGAACTATATCACATGACAGAAGACACAATTAACTCCAGCAGGCTCTTCCTGTGGTCTTTCTACTGAAGCTGCTTCTTTTCTGGGCACACGCTGTTGGACATGGCTGGAAGGGAGTAGCTCATACTGAAACACAGCCAAAGCCCCGCCCTCCCTATCACACGACCAACGACGGGAAGTGAGATTCAAAGAGAAGGAGAGAAAGCTCTAAAGAACAACCGCCAGAGCTCTGCGGCAAAGCTCAAAACTGTCCAGCAGCTGCCAGAGACGAGAGATGCCCTTACATAACCTTAGTCACTGCCTACGGAAATCCAGGACACCACGGGACACGCAGCTGGAGCAGGCACATCTCATCATACTTACAACCTCCAGACTACCACTCCAAGACACCAATACAGACTTCTTCGCTCTGGTATCATTTATAATCTGTGTCTGTGATTTCAGTCAATATCACCAGGCAAACATTTGCTGAAGGTAAACTGACCTCGTCAGGCCTCACCTACAACTGCTGCTCCCTGGAGGAACAGGATCTAAAAACCACTGGCAGAAATCAGACCTGAGAGCCATCATCACCTTAACTTTTCACCCACCAAACTCATATGAAGTTCATTCTTTATCAGTTCAATGTTTAATGGGCGTTCTGGAAAGCTTGTCCAACCTTGCAGCAGCTTCTATAAAAGAATGCCTTCATGGGTGAAGCACAAACAGGACAACTGCAGTATTGTGAATCATTCTGGCCTGAACTTTAATGCTAAACTATGAAAAATGGAATTATTCACAAAATTCTGAATCTGATCAGTAGTGGAGTCTCAACATTTTTCAAAACAGCAAAAATAAGGAATGGCTGAATACGTTCCCCACATCAGAATGTGAAGGTTTTGATTTTTTATTTAATTGGTGCATTCAACGTTATAAAAGTGAAATATTTGAAATAACCTTGTTGTGTCTCAACCTACAGCTCTAGTCACAAACTAATGTACGCTCCAAGATAACACACGAGCTAAAACTGAATCACGTCACAGTGATGAAATGGAATCTTGTAATCTGCAGTTTTGGAAGAAAAGAAAGATAAAATTACATTAAATGTGTCTAATCCCTGTTACAAATGAGTTTTCTCAATGTTAGACATGGAGCTGCTGGCAGAATGCCGCTCTGGCTTGAAAGAAACTGACCCACACACACACGGGTGTGGGTCTTCACATCACATCAGAGGACTGCAAAGACCCTCAGAACCATCCAACATCCAACCCACCCTGCAGAGCCACTTCATTGTAACACACAGAACAGGGCTGGGTTTCTCAGAACAACAACGTAACTCCAAACTGTTTATCAATGAAGAGAGAGCGACACACCCAGAATCCACACCCACATTCCAGCCGCCGCGGGGAAACAGGCCGTCTCTGACTATTACCACGCTCAGGCCTCATCGGTCATAAAAGGAGGACTGCAAATAAATTACTTACAGACGAGTGAACTGACATCGCTTCAAAAAAAACACATGTACTAACCATGTATTCTTACGCCCCCCCATCACATTACATATTTAAAAAATAGTACATATTAAACATAGTACATATGAAATAGTACATTTTTTTTAAATCATAAAATATCCTAAATTACAAGACAGAATGACACTGAGGAAGTAGAACAAGTGCACATGTAATCCCTCGCTCGCTTGATCACACTACTTTCTGACCACTACTGAGGGTGACATCACACATTAGTGACATCACTGAGGAACATGCCTCTGACTGACTGTGGGGGAAGTCTGGCCTTGCCAGGTTTTATACACAGAGAGAGAGAGAGAGAGAGAGAGAGAGAGAGAGAGAGAGAGAGAGAGAGAGAGAGAGAGAGAGAGAGAGA
>JBBIGA010016094.1:0-14834 GCA_037576975.1 Alestes dentex | reverse complement strand
ACACACACACACAAACACACACTCATACATACACACATGCGCTCTTATACACACACACACACACACACACACACACACGAACACACATGCTCTCATGTATGTGTATATTGATGTCTGGGAAGGTATTGCAGTCTTATTTGATTTACAGAAGTGTTGCTGTTATTTCTTGTTCTTGAGGGCCTATGCTGTCAAATAAAGCTCAGTGTTACTTAGTCTTATTTGTAAACACACACACACACACACACACACACACACACACACATACACACACACACACACACACACACACATGTGGATGAATACGTTAAATGACCATACTGTACAAAAGCCATTTATTATTTGCATAAAAAGCAACATATTGATCCCTCCTTGAAGCCAAAATCAATCTGAGTCAACCCTCAGTAAATACACTTCTGACTGTGTGTTCTTCAAGCATAAGATCAGTTTTCTTTGAATCCCCATGGCCTAGATACTTCAATGAGACAGGTTAAGACATTGCAATTGTGAGGAAATTAAAAAGGGTGTGATGGATTGACTGCTTCCAAATCGATGTGACTTGCATGATAAACTCCAAATGCTAAAAGAAACAAAAGGCCTCGCCTGGGGTTCTACCATTGTGCGGATCCATAATCCAACACCTGATCCAGCTAATCGAGGTCTAATGAGAATCTGAATCAGAGCCTGGTGTATTAGATCTGGAGCTGGAATTACATTCTTCTGCTGGGCAGTGGATCTTAACGGATGCCGCTGATTTACAGTCTGCAGTTTCTAATGTAAATTACGCCAAACAATTTGAACCTAGGAATATTTCAGCTGTTGCAAAGTATATATGGCCACACATACATGTTGAATACTGTGTTAATTCATAAAGCTGTATTAGAAACACATGACCATTTTGTTGCGTAGCGGTGGTAGGCTGATGTTGACCACAGTGCATGATGGGAGAATTATTTAAATTATGATGATGGTAATAGGATAAGATAAGATTAGATAGGTAAAATAAAAAACAAAGGTAAAATAAAAAAACAAAAACAAAACAAAACAAAACAATGGAATAAAAACTAGACCAACAGTGTATATACTTAAATATATGTATGTATGTACACATTCAGTATATGTATGTATATATGCACAGAGTGGATGTGGATGTAAGAACACTGTGGAGATATACATATATATATATATATATATATATATATATATACACAGGTACACAATGGAGTGACAGGCATTGACAAAAACAGTAATAATGCACTAGAAAAATTGCACATTATAAATTGCACATTTCATCCAGTAATAATATTCCTAAAATTGCACATGTTGCGTCAGAAAAATTGCACATGACAGAAACATAAGTGAAACTACCATGGTGCATTGGATGTGTGTGTTTGTTTGTCTGTGCATGTGTGGTCATCTATTTTTGGGGTGTGTGTGGTCATCATTCGCCCTGCAATCAGGAAGTTGTTTGAATTCCAAGACTGCTAAGCACCTCTGAGGTACCCTTAAGCAAGGTACCATCTCCACACACTCCCATAATAAAAATAGTAATGATAGTAATAATTGTCATCCATCATAATTACCATGACTTTGTCAGTGATTTTACCATGGTCAAAGGGAGTTCAAACTGTTTTACACACACTGATTTAGTTTTGAACTGGAAGTTATCAGGTTTTCTCCAATATTCAAATTCTTTAAACATTCTAACCGATTTTAGACTCATAAAAGGTTACTTATGTCACAAACAGAACAGGGAGGACACCAGTGCAGAGTACAAAATAGAGATAGGTTTCAACAGACACAAGGCCACAAAGAAAAACAGAAACAAGCAAAAATCCAAAACCAAAATTCCGCCTGACAGGCAAACAAATCCAAATCATTGTACAGGAGAACTGAATCATGTAATCCAAACAATAGTGCTTCTCTCAGATTAATTAATTAAATGCATAGAAGAATTTCACACTGTGTACAGTGCTGTGTTCCCATTTGACATAAATGGCTACTTTCCTGTTTTACTTAACACTGACAATACTTTGCAATGGTTTATATGTAAACTGGGGGTTTTTGCACCAGTGAATCAGAGTCAAATAATTAGAACTCTGGTGAATCTGATTGAGTCCTCAGGGGTCTTTGTGGAGATATGGATGGGGTTAATGGAATGGAGGAGGTGAATCTCTGCACTGGAGCCTCGTTGAGGTCTCACAAATTAATTCGCTGAGAATTAATCCAGGTGTGCATGTATGCTCAAGAGCCAGAAGTGAAAAACTGTAACTGTTCTGAGTCACAAGAAGCTGCATGAACATTTCAAAACCCCCTGACATTTATCAGCAAACAGAATCCTGGATACGTTTTAAACAGTGCCAGGGTAGCAATCCATAAGCTCATGGGTTATAACAGGGAAGGGAGCTAGATATGCTGCTTACCTTTTAAATCCTGTATATCCTATACCAGTGTTTCCTAATCCTGCTCCTAGAGACCCACAGCATCGCACAGGTTCACGTATTCCCTGCTCCAGCATGCAAGAGCAGCTCACGGAGTAATTAATCAGCCCTGCATGAGCTGCATCAGAGTTGAGGCAAGGAAAACCTGAAACTGCAGGGCAGTGGGTCACCAGGAGCAGGATTAAGACACACCAACACACTAAGGATTTTTAGATCAGAGGCACAGTATCAGGAGTAAACCACCATTTAGAAGCACATCCGTGTGTTTGTTGCTTTTATTTGCTTTAGTTGCTCATTATTTAGATGTTTCTGACTGTCCTCAATGTTTTAGTTGATGTAGTTTCAATCTTGCATGTTTTGATCTCATTTCTGTGTGTTGACATGCCTGGCCTTTGAAGATCTAAGAGTTCAAAACTAGTTGGTTGATTGAGGCCATAAAAAGACATAGTCAAGGCCATAAAAAGACATAGTCATTATTTCTAATACAAAATGTCCTCAAACAGATAATGATATGGCACAAAATGTGTTAAAACATGTTGTTTTCACAGTGTTGTTAATTAACAAATTGTTTTTGAAAGTGAACCTGCTGCTTCATGGCAAGAAAGATTTGAGGTTTTTGTTTAAAATACTGAGTAACTTGACTGTCTTAAAAAATTAATCTCTAATAGTAAGTTGCCAGATCAGTTTAACTGTATTACATTTAATACATTTTTTATTACAAAATGATGCTTGAAGATGTCATAAACATGAAGATGGTATAAAATATGTGTCAGCCTCTAAATCTTGAGTACAGCAGGAATGTGGAGGTGATTATGATCAACTGCTGCAGGGACTTTTTTTAATAGACGAGGCCTTTGGTATGTGTATGCTGACTCACCTTTGTACTCAAACAGATGTTGTTTGTTTTATGAAGTTTCTGGTGGTCACTGTTTGTATTGGTGTGAAGTCTAGTGCTGTTATAGGCAAGCCTGAAATGTAATAGAGTTTAACGTGTTACTCCTCTGTTCGGGTTTCTTTTCTTGTTTTTGTGTGTGTGTGTGTGTATTTGTGTATTTGTGTGTTTTACCTCTTTCCTTCTCTTCCTGCATGCGCATAATCTAAGGTGTGTGACACTAATTTCATCTTCTTCCCGCTGCTTGCAATGGAGCGTGTGCAGTGGGTGAGTAAACGGATTTGGGGCGCTCTGTTGTGCATGTACTGAAGTGTTTGTGTGTGTGTGTGTGTGTTTATGAGTGGATAGCATGAAGGTGGTGCTTCCTGGGAGCCTTTGTGTCTTTAAACCTGGTCTGCTCTTCAGGAGCTGTTTGTTTGCTTAATAGGCCAGGTTAATGGCTCAATGTGTGTTTGCCAGCGTTTATCTCAAGCTGACCAGCAAGTGATTGGAAGAGCTTTGTTAGCGTCAAGAAAGCCTTTCTCATTAAACACACGGCATGAACTCCTGTTTTTTTCCTGCACCCACCGTGAAATTGTGTGTTAAAACTACCAGTCATAGTTTGGTTGCAAATAAATCATGATTCTGATTCTAAAATATAAGTCAGAAGGAAAATTGCGGCAAAGTTTAGCTCTGATCCAAATCTAACAGACCTGAATCAAGTAAGGCCTTCATAGGCATCTGAATATTAGACCCAGGTGTGTTGGATTGAAACTCCTGAGGGTGGTGGATCTCCAAGATCAGAACTGGGCGCCCCTTGTGTGAGGGAGTGAGGGATAGAGTTGGGAGGGATGATGTAAGGGAGCGAGTGAGGGGACTGAGTGAGTGAGAGGTGAGTGAGTGTTTGAGGGAGCGAGTGAGGGAGTAGGGGGGGGGTAAGAGTGTGAGTCGTCTATATTGTTTAACTTATAAAAATAAGAATTTTATATGTGTGCACATTGACGTATGCATCCTTTATGTTCCATGTTCAAACACACTCGTAATATTTACTGTACAAGTTCATAGGCTTTTCAACTGTTTGTGTGTGTGTGTGTGTGTGTGTGTGTGTGTGTGCGCATGTGTGTTTTGTAAGTGGAGGTCACAGTACAGTAATCTGATAGTGTGTGTCTAATAGTGTGTGTGTGTGCCCTGCAGCCTGTGTCAGCATTACTACACACTGACCTTAGCACAGCACTTTCTGCCCTATCCCAGGCTGACCCACAGAATGTGAAAACCTGCTGCCCCACACATTTGCATCCTTGTGTTGAGGGTATGCTGATGTAGAATTATTTCTTTACCCTTCATATGAATATAAATGTAATAGACACGTCCATGCTCTGCTCCCTAATGCATTCTACAACTTCATAGAACTTTCCATCCCATTTCAAATCAAACAAACACTGAGGTCTTTTCCAAAATGCCATGAATCCATTTTAATAGCTTTTAGAAAAATGACATTTACCCAGACTCACACATTTTGCAAATGTTTAATTTATCCTGTTGAAGTAGTTTGTTGGCTAGTCTGAACATGTTCAACAATAACTGTCAAATTTAATAACAATGTTGTTGAAATCTAAAGTTTATTATAATTTTTAAAAAGTTATAAATCCAAAAATATCAAAAGATAGTTTAAACAAGCGAGCAAAACTGAAAAAGAAGTGAGACACCATCTCAGATAGTTTAGAGCGCTGGCCGAGCTCTGATGGGTTGCTTATCGCGGTTTGGGGTAAGAACTGCAGTTTACAATCCATTTTAAACAAGGAAATACAGCGATTTTGCATGAAAGGTCGATGGAGCGGCGAGTAGGTTCAGTAAACAGCAGAATGGCGTGGCAAACTTGTATTTTATAATTTGGCATTCATCGCGTCTTGGAAATGGGCTCTTCAACTTTAGATCATGTTATTCTTTTCAAATTATATTTATTTTGTGTGTGAAAGGTCACACCACGAGGATAGATTGCATATGTAGGTTTTGTTTTTGTTGTGTAATCAAGACGATGTTTTGATTAACAACAATATAGTGTAGTGCGGTGGTGAAACTTTAGTCAGTGTAGGAAGGAATCTAAACCCCAAGCTGAATTTATTTGGTTGAGTGGGATTTTTGCCAACGGTCTGTAAAGCTTACACCTGGCAACAGTTGCTATGAAAGAACACATTTGTGGATGGACCGTGGGTATGATCTTAGAGCAGTTTCTATAGGACCATGAGCTTTTTCTGTGTATCCATTAGTAAGACCACAGTTAATTCCCAGTATGGAAATTTAAAGGAATATTCCAGTAAAATATCAAAGCCCCACCTAGCATTGCACATGCAAAATTACAGAACCACATTCAGGCTTTAAAACTGCTACTGCTGTTTATAGCTATGCAACATGTTTTTCTATACTTTTTATAGATAACAGTAGGTCATACGAAGTCAGAGACTGCATAATCAAGTCTTTTCACGGCTCGGCACAGGTTTAGGCAAAAGTGTGATGAATTAGACATGCAGGTTCCACAATGCTAACTGATGCTGTTTAAGCTTTCATTACTTCAGGGGTCACCAATCTTATCCACAAGGGAGTTGCAGGTTTCCATTGGGATCAAACAAAGCTCACCTGCTTCCACTTTGTTGGTTACTTGGTCTTTCAATGGTTGGTGACCCCTACATTAATTACATCAGCCTCATTAGTTACATCAGCCTCAAAGCTCGAGTATTGGGACATCTGACCATTACACCAACAGGGACTTTAGTTACATAGCTTTCAGATACATAGACTTTAATATGGAGTTGGTGCCCTTTGCAGCTAGAACAGTTCCACTCTTCTTGGAAGGCTTTCCACAAGCTTTTGGAGTTTCTGTGGGAATTTTTGCCCATTTGTTCTGTAGAGCATTTATGAGGTCAGACACTGATGTTGGACAAGAAGTCCTGGCTCGCAATCTCCATTGCAGTTCATCCCAGAGGTGCTGGATGGGGTTGAAGTCAGGGCTCTGTGTGGCCAGTCAAGTTCTTCCACACTGAACTCATCCAGCCATGTCTTTATGGAGCTGCTTTGTGTACTGGGACACAGTCGTGCTGGAATAGAAAAGGGCCCAAATAAAAATGCTTTGAGGAGTGTGCGTGACATGTACAGTTTACAGCAAAACGTCTTTACTATTACCTTCATTTTCACAATAGCGATTAAACAAATGTTACTTTTTCCAAGTTTTACACCCAAATCCTCCAACAATAAACTATGCTTTTTTGTTCTTCAATAAAGAAATGTATTTTGATGAGGAACTGTGTGATTTACAAAAACAAACACAAATGCAGTTGTTGTCTTCGTTGACAAACAAAGCATTTGTATTGTGTTTAAATGCTATTTTTTGTGGTGGCAGTTATACGTACAAAAGCTAAACATTATGCTGTTAATTTTATTTTCTCATGGTCATCTTTGTGGAGAGATGTCAATAGTTTTGAATGCACAGGGTTTTCACCCCTCATTGCTCACTAGCAGCTTCACAACAGAATCACAACAGAGAGCCAGCGGTGTCCTAGTTAATCTGATAGGAGTTACATGGGGAAACAACAGTCTATTTCATTACATTTATAAAAAAATATCTGAGTCGGGCTCCCGAGTGGTACAACCATCTAAGCCCTGGCCCCATCAGCCGGACCTTGCTCTCTCTGGATGGGTAGGATGGCCCTCCATCACACAGCGTGATGTTAGCCAACACAGTCAGTTTTCCCGCTAGGGATCCAGCAGGGAAAGGCTATGATAAAGTTCCAAGAAATGCTTTTGAAATCGAATCTTGACTCTCTCATAGTTCACAACATGCACATGACAGATATGGAGTGGAAGTGATACCTTCTTGCCTTTTACTAGGACAGAGTGAACTTGCTAGCAATTTAGCTGGATAAAAGGGCGCTCTGAGTGTCGGGCTGTGTACTCTCGCTGTGGAAAACAAACTTGGTGAACCTGGTTAAAAATAGTGATGGCGCATGATGAGGCACCTTGGTCAGTACATGCTACTTTACCTTCACATGTGTGAGGATCTGGGTAAAGATGCGTTGCTCGGCAACCGTGCGGCGGGGCGAGGAGTGGGAGTGTGCGCTAGCTAGGCGGAATGACGCAAAGCAGCATTATTTGTCGCAGGCCACTTTTGAACGATGGATGCACTGCAGGCACTTCATTTCATCCTCTCAGGCTTTCTCAAGAGTGAGCACTCCCACTTCTCCCCCCCCAAACCCCCCCCCACCCCACTAAAATGTGACTTGGAATGACGTTAGTTCTTCTAGGTTACTCTGAACACTTTATCAGGTCCACTAGCAATTTCAGGTGTCACCATAGCAACCTCTGAATGCAATATGAGCTTGCTGCTACAAACTACATCACATATTCACATGTTGCTAGGGGAAGACTTTGATGTGACAGTTTGAATCAAAAAACAAGGCAATTAAGAAAGAGTTCATCTGACTGTTGCTCTTTCCTGTAAGAGATTATTCATATTCTCTCGTAGTAATATAATACAGAATGACTCTCGCTCGCTTATCTGCTCGGCAGCACTGCTCACGTGTGCTCTTGGCTGGTTAAGAGTGTACATTTCCTACGAATACAAACCACAGCACCCCCACAGGGCATCTGTCACCCTTTAAGGTAAACAACATATTGCACCTTGATCGAAGTGGTACAATAAAATAATTAAAGTAATCTATTATACCAGTAAATCTTCCACGATCAACACTTCACTGGAGCTTGGCTGTTATTGTTGTCAATGACATGAACTAAAACAAATTTTTTTTTTTTTTGACCTCAAACTTTCAATATTACTCTGCCTTATTTGTTCTGGGTCATGACCGTACAGTAAAACAATCACAGAAATGGGTTGGGGCACATTTGGAAGAGCATCATAAACAGTTAAACAACTTCCTGCCAGTTTAGTCTCTAGTGAACAACAAGGTCAACTGTGTTCCGGTGCCAGTGGCCAAACATGGCACGGCTGGAGAATTTTTTAAACAATTTTAATTATTTAACAATTATATTAGTCATTTTAAGTTTGTGCTCTTGTTTATTCTGATCATTGCACGTTCTCCCTCCATAATACGCAGAATCCTTGCTGCTGTTTTTGTTTTGTAGCTCATTCATTCACTTCACTTTCTCTTCAAGCACTCCAAAGCAACACAACACAGAAAAAAAACAAGCCTCTGAATGGTGCCCTCCTCTGCAGAGTTTAGGCTGACACGATCACACCATCCGCTGCTCCAATCTGCTGCTTCTTTTTTTCCTAAGAAAATGTGCAAATTAAAGCCCAATTACACTTTGCAGCACGGGATATTTGAGAAGACACGTTTTCCTTCAGAGGTAATGGTTTCAGCTGCAGCAGTTCACTCTAACAGAGTTATATTTAGTGAAGAAAACTGTAGGCCTGCTGAAGAGTCTGGATCTAACCTGAGCCTGTGAATTGTTCACTCATCCATTCATGAGAGATGAGAGACAGAACTCATTCAAAAAGCTGAATCATAGTCTCTTGAATCATGACTTAACTGTTGTGCCAGCAGCCTTTGACACTTCATGCAGAAACCGTCTTCTCAGTGATGAGTGTTTTCTTGTTCCCTTCATGCCCAGATCTCTCAAGGTGTTTATGATTCCCACATTCTTACTCAACTCTGTAAATGTATTCATAGCTTGTATGCTGGCTGCCCTTCTCCTGCAAGTAGTGGATTTCCATTACCTTCTGCATGACTCTCGCTGCATGCTGCCGTCTTGTGACCCCTAGGGTCTCACCTTAATAGAAGAAATCAATCAGAAATCAGTGTTTTGTCTCTTGAGTTTTCTAACAGAATTTTCAAAATGTGAAAATGATAATATTTTCTTGTCAAGTCGAAGAAAAATCATATGGTTTATCTTTTTATGTAAGGATATTAGCCTGTTATTTCATATGCTCTAATATTGCAGTGTTCTTGTATACTTATGACATTTGTGCGGTGACACAGTCAGTCATGCTTTTTTTGACTATAAGATTAATAGACATCTCTCTACCCCTGTTTAAACAGGCTCATGTTGTTACTCTACCTTTAAGACTGATATATGTAAATGATTAAAACCACTGACTGGTGATGTGGATGACATGATCTCTTCATGATGGCATCTGTCGTGGGGTGGGATCTATTAGGCAGCAAGTGAACAGTGAGTTCTTGAAGCTGATTTATTGGAAGCAGAAAAAAAATGGGCAAACAAGGATCAAATTGTGATGGTTAGATGACTGGATCAGAGCATCTAAAATCAGATCTTGTGTGGTGTGCAGTGGTCAGTGCCTACAAACTGTCCTGTGATTTGACACACTTTGACACATACCACCTACCTAAACATTGCTGCAGACCAAGTACACCCTTCATGACGATACTCCATAATAGCAGTGGCCTCTTTCAGCAGGATTATGTGCCCTGCCACGTTGCAGAAATTGCTCAGGAATGATTTGAGGAAGATGACAAAAAGTTCAAGGTGTTGACTTGATGCCCCAATTCTGTAGATCTCAGTTTGTTCAAGTATCTGTATGATGTGTTGCATAAATTAGAGCAAATTAGAGCAATCCATGGAAGCTCCACCTTGCAACTTACAGAAGCTAAATTATCTGCTACCTCAGCACACCTTAAGAGGTCTTGTGTGCCTCAGCAGGTCAGAGCTGTTTTGGTGGCACAATGTGGGGCCTACATAACATCAGACAGGATTAATATTATATCTGAATGGTGTAAACTACATGCAACCCTCTGCAGTTTACTGCAGAAAAAAACACCTGCAATATATGCAATAAATAACAGCAAAATATTTTTTGACACAAAAAAGGATGTTTTAGAACCTGCCTTACTGAACTTGCAGTCGAATTGCATTTGTCTGCTACACACGTCACTGGCCCTTTATTACACTGTAGGATAATTGCAGTTAATTTCATTATAACTGCTCTTTTTTCTCAGGGCTTTTATTACAGAAAGTGTGAGGGAAATTTGGTTTTCCATGATTATGGGGCCCTTTAAATAGTTCAGGAAAACAGCCGTAGCCTAGTTTTCACAGTCACACGAGGCATTCATCTCTGTTCTCTTCTAGGAACCACATCAGCCAAACTCTCTCAAACCCGTTGCTGTTTAAAACACTCATGTTTCGCCTGCTTGTTTTATTTAGCCCCTCATCTCCGGGCCTGCTGACGTGCCACACAGTAAACACTGAATCACCCGTTAAACACAAGAGGGATGACTTTCTTGCTTTTCTTCTTGATGAAACAGAACCTGTGCAACAACCAACAAAGCACATGGATTCTCTTTGCTTCACATACCATTACTCATTACCAACTGTGGTACACTATATGGCAAAAGTATTGGGACACACCTCTTAATTCAGGGTTTGGGCTAGACCCCTTACTTCCAGTGAAGGGAAATCTTAATGCCTCAGCAGACCAAGACATTTTTGGACAATGGCATACTTCCAACTTTGTGGACACAGTTTAGGGAAGAACCTTTTCTATTCCAGCATGATTATGACCCAGTGCACAAAGCGGGCTCCATAAAGACGTGGCTGGTTGAGTTCAGAGTGGAAGAACTTGACTGGCCGCACAGAGCCCGGACCTCAACCCCATCCAACACCTTTGCGATGAACTGCAATGGAGATTGCGAGCCAGGGCTTCTCATCCAACTTCAGCGCCTGAATGAATGAGCACAAATTCCTGCAGAAACTCCAAAATCTTGTTGAAAGCCTCCCAAGAAGAGTGGAAGCTGCTGTAGCTGCCAAGAGGGGACCAACTCCATATGAAAGTCTATGTGTTTGAATGCAATGTCATTACAGTCCCTGTCTGTGTAATAGTCAGGCATTCCAATGCTTTTGTCCATATAGTGTTTTTCCTCTCTGTAAATCTTTCCTTTCTGTTGTGTGTTTGACTGTAAATCTGCACTAAAGCAGAAACTGCGATTCACTGACTCATTCATTTGGATGTTCAACTCACTGAAAGAGTCAGAAAGAACTGGTTCGGTGAACTGAACAGAACTGGGTCTGCTGACTGACGGGTGATCCACTGGCGAAGAGCCGCGAGTTAATCCTGGCAGCGCGAGGCCACCATGGAGCTGCCCCCTCACGTGGCCTGCCAGTCACGGCTGTTCATGCTGCTCGCGTGTGGGGGCAACAGGTTCAGCACACACTCACTCACACACTAGTATGTATTCCTGCCTTTGTGGGTGCACTTGCTTTGCTTTCTGTAGGGCTTAAGCAAAACTGCTGCTTGGCTCAACTCTGTCCTTAACATAGGAAACCAAAAACTTTTTTTTTTTTACTCTTTTGCTTAAAAAATCATTAAAATAAGTAAAATAAAACATAACACTAGTGGGGACCAACTAAGTGTCCCCACAGGGTTAAAAAAGTTTTTATTTTTCATTATCTAGAGGAGATTTGATTGCCAAAAAGAGCTAAATACACACACACACACACACACACACACACACACACACACACACACTTTGCATTGTGTGTGGTTTGTGCAGCTGTTCCACATTGGGACCTTGTTCAAACGTGGTTCACCCTTTCACTGAGCTGCCAGTTATACAGTAGGCTGCTGTAATATGATGCAGTGTGGGAAAGGCTCTCCTGGCTTTATGCCTCGTTCATATGGAAAAAGCAGACTGAAGGAAAGTTAACAGGACTGATTGCAGTTTAATTACGGCTGTATGTCAAACCAAATTAATGTCCCTTTCTTTACACGTGGGATTCTCGCTTATCCTCTACCTGATTAATGATCTAGAGACTATGCTGTGATTGCAATGTTTTGTGTTGACACACTGTCAGTGAGTTAAATATCCCCATCCGTTGTAAGACAACAGTGGACTCTGATAGCGCTTGTGAAGAACAATGAGGAGGCCTGAACCACAGGCGTGTGATGTGCATTAATCCCTGGTTCCACGAGTGGCGAGGAGCAGAACGTGTAAGAGACATTATGCAACGCTGCCTTGATTACCCAGATTACGGGGCTCATTATGAGTGGCGGCCACAAAAACACCATGCAGTCTGGCCCATGCTGTGCCACCAGTTCACCCCAGCTCTGGCTCAGCCACTTCCTGTCCCCATTGGATTTATGCCAGTAGCCTTCAAATGAGTTGATGTGGGTGGTGTTTGATTGTTTTTTTGTGTGTGTGTGTGGGTTTTTTTTATTGTTATCGTAAGTCTGCTGGAACTAGTCCAAAGAGTCCCTGGAGTCTACAATTAATTTTGTTTAGAGCTGGACGTTGATGAGATATAATACATCAATACAATACACAAGCTCCCACCCATGTAAGGGTAGCTGATATGGCAAACATGTAACAATATAATGCTTTAAGTTAATACAAAATACAACAATATGTATTATTTCATTTTGCTGAGGCTATATTTTTAAAAAGGCTCAGAAAAGCTAGGAGTTTAACTTTTGTTTTTTTCTTCAAAAGATTCAACAGTAAAGTCATTCAGCTACTTGTTTCTATGCATATAATTAGTATATGTTGGTTGTTGCTGTTAATAGCCTCTAATAATTGGTCTTTTATGGCTCATGCCGTTGTTTAGTGTTCTAAAGGTTCTGATGGAATCCTCAGTTTACTGAAAAAAGTTCATCCAATTATAAGTTCTTTCTATAATGATAATAAATTGCCCACTCCTTCACTTCATAGTCACATACACGGCATCAATTCAGCTGTCGTCTAATAAAGCCAAACAATGTGACTCAGTTTAATTAGGACAATGAGGTTGTTGAGTTTTAAAATCTCAATCCATAAATCCATAAAATTTCCCTGGGTTTGCCATTGAGACTGATTTAATATTTCCAAGCATTTTCTTTTTGGACTCTCTCAGGCATGTAAGGGAAATGTGCTCAGACTGAGTTTCTCAATTCAGGCCGAGTCTCCAGACTTTGGGTCAAGCGGCTGCATTCCACTCATATGCTGCTAGACAAAGACTTTAGTGCGGTGTTTGTTTTCCTTTTTGAGTTTTACTACATTTGTACAGTAGTTTGGCTCATAGAAGAAGCTCCAGATGACCTTTGGCCTTGCATTCTTTTTCTGAATTGTTTATTCCCACAAAATGCAGCTTGTTGATGAGTTTGCTATTTTTAGAGTTAAATGGACATCGCTAAATGGATATCATCTCATCTTTCTGCATTCACAGCTGCAGCTCTACGTGCTTTGCGACTTGTTAGTCATGTTAGGCTGGCGCAGATAAAACGTCTCGGGGGGGACGGCATGAGTTGACGATTTCAATGCGGTTTAACTTTGCTGTCTCTTGTTACCAAGCTGGAGAATATTCTTGGCATTCCATGTCTGCTTACTCTGGAAGGCTTCAGTGCTTCAAGACATGGCCTCGGATTGCTCAGTGAATGGAGGAGTCTAAACAGGAGCCTGAAGGGTAAATAGATGATTGTCAGGCCAAGAGCTTTGTTGGTATAGCACAAATACCATTGTAAGACTGTACAAAAAATTCCCTCCCAAAAATGTGAGATGACTTCAACCCTTCAACATTTTATTATTATTCCACATTTGGAGCTCGTCCAGACAAGCAAAGTCAGATTCCAAACATTCAGTCAATGCCATGTTTGTGTTCTTAAGAAGAAGGTTTTAATCTGATAAATGTCATTAAAGATGTACTTATGCAATTATTAATAGCAGAGCCAAAAAAAAAACAGCAGTAACTCTCAACGTCTTGAGGAGCATTCTAGGACAACTGTTTCATTCCTGACCATGTTCAAGAAAGTTTTAATAAATTGCAGTAAAGGGCAGCAACTTTCCCCCAACAACTTTACCCTTTTCAGCAATCATATCCCTCTAAGTACTATCAGTAAACGATGATTGCCTTGCTCAGTTTAGGGAAATGTAGCCAAAAACAGCTTTTTACTCTGTCTGGTATTTGCAATAAATGGAAAGGGAAGGGATTCGGAGAAGGAGAGGTGGAGTCACAGAGGTAGTTTCCAGCTCATGAAAATTGGGCTTGCTCCCAGAATTTCAATCGCTTGGCTTGCGCAAATTAAGTCACATGGCCGCCAGTTTATTTCTCGACTTCATAATGCTGAATCAAGTTGTGGGATGTACAATAACCCATTTAAGGACTAAGACTTTTAATGCTGTGAGCATCTGTTTCAAATAACATCTGTGATGACAAATGGGGATTTCTCTCCAGTTTTTCAGAAGTGATGAGATTCTTCTTCTCAAGCATGTTCTCTAATTGCAAATAGCAATCTTTCTATTGTTAAAATAGTGCTCAAGGGTCTTAGTGCAAATTTAAATGCACTGGTGAACTGTTTCATCCCGTTGGCTGTCACTTAATAACATCTATGACAATGACTGGGGGATTTATCTCCAGTATCTCAGAAATTACTAGACTCTTCCTCTTCAGCATGTTCTCTGTTTGCAACCTTTATATTCCTGTTAAACTGTTCAGTGGTGAACAGTCTTGGTGTGGGGAATCTGAAGGGTGAGTGGTGCTAAATGTCAGAGCCGTAGGTCAAATGTTGTAGATAGTGTTGCAGGGCT
>JBBIGA010016083.1:0-14834 GCA_037576975.1 Alestes dentex | reverse complement strand
ATAAAAGGACCACTCAAGTCAAGAAAGTTGATGCGTGTTAATGGGGGTATTTCTCTTGAACTGATGTCAATACAGCATTTGTGACTACAAAAGTGGAATAGGGTCTCTCTATATTCAGGTCACGTCCACATCTGTGCTACCCTGGGTCCTAAATAGCTCGGGTTGCTTTTTAACTCTTACGCTTCAACGCTCTGTCTAGGAATGGGTCACTGATGTCTGTGCTTGTGTTTCCCCCACCCAAAGCCTTCCGCTGCATGAAAAAACACTTTATTTATTACTAACTAAATAATGTTTAAATAAAGTCCACAAATGCATTTATATCAACCTCACATTTGTAATCTGAGGCCTGCGTTCAAAGGCCTCACCAGGGCAATGTAGACAGTGTGAGTGAACCAGGACCATGGGAGCGTTTTACCATCTGAAAAAAAAATCAATGCAGGGAAATCAATCTGCTGAAGTGCTTTTCCGCCTGTTCCATCCATGTTACATGAGTTAGGACACAAATACACAGATTCTCTCTCACAAACACACACACACACACACACACACACACACATGGGGCTGGAGCACAGAAGCAACAGCTGACATATGAACACAGAACTGCACAATAAGCATAAAAGAAGCCAAGAAATAGCAAGATTGTGAAATGACGAGTTTCACAGAGGAGGACCTGGACAATTTCTTACAAAATCAGGTATGGTAAGATTTTACATTGACATATAGAACTGAGCAATAGACCAAAACTAATACTTTTAAATATACTGACCTTATTTAAGGCTGGTGGTATATGATATAGTTTAAAACTTTATATACACTTTATGTTGAGGTTAAATGAAAAGGGAGGCATTATTGTACAATGCATAAGTTTGGACACACTCATGATAATGTTCTGTTGATTTTCTAAGCAAAAATAAGTACACAGTGTCTACAGAGAACTTAAATGTGGTATTTTTTCTGCTAATTTTAGCGCACAGCTTTTTTAATTACTTGAGTATTAGACATATTAGAAGCAAGTATATCAAATGTGCTATAACCTTTTACATTTATTTTGTATTCTAATATGCTAAATTCAGCAAATAAACAGTAATTGTGCACTAAATTGGAGTGTTCTATGTGGGGAACCTGTATTTTATTACACTTTATCAGTAAAACATGTCTTTTGTCCAGGACCAGCCACCGTTTGTATTCATATTGATGTCAGAGTAATGATATTAGCGCATTCTTCTCAGGTGGACCTCAGACATCGGGAGGTCTCTAAATCAGTAGAGGATGTGCAGAAAATAATCAAAGTCTTGACCGCTGAGGTCAGCTTGAAGGATGCTCGCTTCCAGTCCATCGCCAACTCTGGAGTTCATAGTGACAGCTTCAAAGTAACGCATCTGCTCTTCAGTTTAATGTGTGTGTAATCATTAACCATAGTCAATATACACTGCAGCTTGTTCATGTCATCTTTAGGACCAGCCTGCTTTAGCGTCAAAATGGGCTGCATTACTCCGGGGCAGGTGTACGTTCAATCCCGCCATTCAGGTAAGAAAGCAAATTGTGTTACTTTTATGTAATTATACACAGTGCCATGGAAAAATAATTGACCCCACCTTCTCAATATCTTTCACTTTTTCAATTTTTAAGTTTAAATTTAAAGTTTTCAAACTACACAAAATACAGATTTTAATAATCATCATTTTATTTTATCCAACTGGCCCTGTATGGAAAAAAATAATTGCCCCCTTGATCAACCACTCAAGTCTAAATAGGATCATTTAGACTGGATGCAGTCAGGCTCGTATACTGCCAGTCTTGCTGAATCTGAACATGACTCGAGTAAAACTTCATACCGTGGTATATCTTCCCAGAAGTGGGTGATCTACCAAAATTCATCCAAAAGAGTAGCAACGACTCATTAGGGAAGTCACAAAAGAACACAGGTAAATATCTAAGGAGCTGCAGGCCTCGCTCACTTCACATACAGTCAGAGCTCAAGATTCAACCATTAGAAATAGGTGGGACAAAAACAGCATGCATGGGAAAGTTACAAAGCATGCAGAATGACAGTGATCTGAGGCACAAGAGCAAGTCCACTCCTGAACAACTTTAACAAAACAAAGTAAGATTTCAGAGCGGTCCAGTCAGATTATAAACACAGTTCTGAGTTTAACCTCATCCAGATGCTGGGGCAGGACCCTAAACAGGCAATTCATCCTCAAAAGCCCTCCATTGTGGCTCAATTTTTAGAAATTCTGCAGAGAAGAGTGGGTCACCATGTGATTAGGAAGTGCAAGGCTGCAATTTTGTGGTTTAAAAGCTGTGATTTCCTCATGTTCTCATTGTCTTGTTATACACTATATGGACAAAAGTATTGGAACAGACCTCTTAATTATTGAATCCAGGTGTCCCCTTACTTACAGTGAAGGGTAATCTCAATGCTTCAGCAGATCACGACATTTTGAACAACGCCATGCTTCCAACTATTGTGGACACAGTTTAGGGAATAACCTTTTCTATTACAACATGACTGTGCCCCAGTGCACAAAGCGACATCCATAAAGACATGGTGGGATGAGTTCAGTGTGGGAGAACTTGACTGGCCGCACAGAACTCTGACCTCATCCTCATCCAACACCTTTGGGACGAACTGGAACGGAGATTGTGAGCCAGACCTTCTCGTCCATCATCAGTGCCTGGCCTCATAAACACTCTACAGAATGAACGGGTACAAATTCCCACAGAAACTGTTGTAGTTGCAAAGGGGGGACCAACTCTACATTAAAGTCTATGTATTTTAATGCAGTGTCATTAAAGTTCCTATTGTTGTAATGGTCAGACGTCCCAATACTTTTATACATATAGTGTACCTTTTGTATGAGGATCTTAATCCATATTTGGGGGGGGGGGGGCAAATACTAATCAATAGAATATGAAGTGCTGAAAATCCTAATAAGAATAATGTGATTAGCTCTTTGAGTCCATCTGATTGACTGACAAGTTGTGTGTACCCACCACAGGTGCTGACTCCCACTCTGTTCCTCATTTCTGTGCCTATACGTGGCCTGATGGGCTATAAAGAAAGGCGGACGCGGCAGTGGAGGTACTACACTCTGAGCGGCTCACGTCTTCTCTCCCCAGTGCGAGAGCCAGAGAAGCTGCACCAGTGGCTGGAGCTGGAGAGCTTCGCTAACTCCTCTCAGGAGTGGCATGACACCCGCGTGGCCATGGAGGGAGACGTTGTGCCCGCCAAAGTGGTCACAATCTTCAAGGAGCAAGTAGAGGCTGCTATAAAGGCCTGTACACTGACAGGTAAGATTTGTTAGAAACTGACATTGCGAGACAATACAGACACTACAAAATATATTTGTCATATCAGATACTGGCATGAACTGGGTTGTTTCTGGTATTCTGTTCAATAACACTTGAAACCTTGAAAGTAACTATGATATTCCTAAAGAGCATAAAAGTAAGAAATAAAACTCCCCTCCCCTGTTCATTTTGCTTTTCATCAGGTGCTGTGGTCTTGTTTTAGCATTTAGAACAAAAATAAGTAGAACAAATACATAGAAGCAAAATCAATGTTGGCATTTCATTTGTTCATTACATCCACACACACACACAGTATATGTGTATATATATATATACAATATATATATACACAGTATATTAATACAGTATATATATATATATATATATATATATATATATATATATATATATACAGTATGTTACTCTGGCTAAGAATGTTGAACAGTCTTCTTTTGAACCAACAGGATTCTCCGTCGTTTAGCATAACCTGTATGATGTTTGATTTACAAAGGAAATGAATGAAGAAAAGCCAGGCGAGTGTACTGCATGGTCCAGAACTGCAGAGTGCAACACAATGGGAGTGAAGATTTTATTGTCAAACTAGGCCGATAAAAACATGTAAACTGTGTGCACAATAATTTAACAAGGTTTTATTCCTAGTAATTGTGTTCGGTTTCTATACGTCCATTTGTCTTGAAATGTGATCCCAGCCTAAAGGGCTTCTGGCATCTTAGTGAAATAGGTAGTACTGTTTTTTGCTCGTAGTTCTGGGCTATCCGGCAGAAAATCTGGAATAACATTGGGAATCCATAGAATGCAGGTCAGGGAGGTCTGCCTACATGAGCCTCAGGCACTGTGTGTGGATGGTAAACACGCATGCGAACACACACACACACTTGTGGGTCGCACTCATGGCATCAATACATTGCAATACTACATGACCTTTCCATTCAACAATGCAATAACATTACTCTTAACTCTAGCAATCATTTCTGGGACAAACTCAGCGCCTCTGGCTCTGTGTTGTTTTTCTCCCCTCACTGTGACAGAGAAAGTGAGCGTGCTGGAGTCGGTGGGCTCGGTGGTGCGTGTTGCCGTCGAGACGTCGGAAGGGCAGATCGAGGTGGAACTGGTTCCCACAGTGGAGCTGATAAACTGCTGGCCAAAAAGAGCCCGCTGGCCCCGCCTGCTGCAGAGGTGGCCTTCTACGGAGCGCGCCCGGTGCATTAAGGTTAGGAAGTGTGGGTGTTTGGGGGTGTTACCAGCCCCCAGCCCTGGAGTTCTAAAAGAACAAATAAAGAATTTTATAATCAAGGAAAAGTCTTTTCTGTCTAGATAAAGGAGAATTGTGCTGATTCATTTACCCTCAAATTTCTGCATAATCAAATTGTTTACGATGTAGATGAAGGCTTTCACTCTGGTTTGCTGGGGAAATGCTCTGTCCCAGAGAAACTGACCAGAAGAGTCTGGAATGTTTGATATGGTGGTAATAAGAAGCAAACAGCCGAAGTGTTTAACGGCTCCCAGAGCTACTTCATAGAAAGTTAAGAGACAAAATATAGATATGCGACCTGGTGCCGAGACCACGTTTCATGATAGTTTTAATGATAAAGGTAGAGAAGCACATGCAGGAGTCCCCAGATCTACCATTATTTTACCATTGTCAAGATGCCAAAGATTCTATTATATTCACATCATTTGCATTGTAGACATGCAAGGACCGTTATCCATACTGACAGCTGAACTAGGAAGCTGAACTGAAGCTGAAAAGATAATGGTGTGGTAGATGATTTCTTCTAAACACTGTCTCCCTGCTCTTTGCAGTCCTTTGGTTTCAATCTCATGGCTACTTCCAATTACCACTGGCTGCTGTCATTCTCCCGGGCAGAGCAGGTGCTGATGGGTAGCATAGATGAGGACGGCGGCTGTCGCAGAAAGTGTTACAGGGTGGTCCGGCAGCTTAAGGAGGATGTATGGTGTCCAGGGAGCAAACCTGTCATCACTGCCCACCATTTACAGGTACCAGGCTTACCTTCATTATCTCTCTGTTCACCTCAGGCTGTGACATACATTTCCTCCACTGCGCTGTACTGTACTGCATTCTAATGTGTTATACTGTACTGTACAATACTGTAATGCACAGTAATGTACTGCAGTATAATGCACTGTACTGTACTACACTGTAGTGTACTGTACAGGGTGGTGGTGGCCTAGTGGGTAGGACACTCGCTTCTGGACCAAGAGGTCATGGGTTCAAATCCTACCTTCAGCACACCACCACTGGGTTCCTGAGCAAGACCGTTAACCCCAAGTTGCTCCAAGGAGACTGTCCCCTGTAGTTAGGGAATGGAAGTCGCTTCGGATAAAATGCATCTGCTAAGTACTGTAAATATAAATGTACTGTAATATTAGGGTTCTGGATCCTCACTTTAGATTTGTAGACCAATAACAGACTGATAACAGACTGAGCAGTTGGATGGTCTAGTGGTTAAGGCGTTGGCCCTGAAATCAGAGGGTTGGCGTTTGAATCACAACTGCTAGTGTCACCACCGAGGTTCCCTTGAGCAAGGTACCATCCCCACACACTGCTCCCACTGGGCGCCTCGCTGGCTGCAGCCCACTGCTTCCCTTGGTGAGTGGGTTACATGCAGAGAAAGAATTTCACTGTGTGTTGTACCTGTATGACTATGCATGTGACAAATAAAGAATCTTCTTCTTCTGATAACTGGCATTTGTAGTGGCTAATATTAATACTACTAACCAACTATGTCCTTTTCATTCTAAAATCCATACATGAGGGCAGTTAGCTTGAGTACTTTTATGTACCCATGGCCCTTCAATCATGCGCTTGTTTGGGCACATTTGGTAAAATGACCTTGACTGGTGCAAAAGTTATACCACATCTGATATTTTATGTTTTATTTTTTCCTTACCAGCAGAATGTCATATTTAAGTATTTCTCTATAGATGATGTGCTTATTTTCACTAATTACATTTACGTCAGTGTGTGTGCCAACTAAGAACAGAGCAGTAAATGATGTGTAATTCATAGCAAATACTATATATGCCAACAGTACATTGTGCACCCACATTCCTCATAGTTTTTTGTTTTTTGTTTTTTTTTATGGAAAACACAGACAATTCCAATGTTCTTTCACCTCTGCCCCTGCTTTAGACACTGCTGTTCTGGACGTGTGAGAAGTACCCGGGCTCCAGAGACTGGCGCAACCTGAGAGAGAGTGTGCTGCGTCTGGTGCAGAAGCTACATAAGTGTGTTTCTCAGCGTTACCTCAGGCACTACTTTGTGCGTACCTACAACCTACTGAAGTACACCAACACAAATGAGCTAGATGACATGTCCAAGAAAATCTCAGACTTTCTGGAAAGCCCAAGCACCTATATTCACTAGGAACTCGATATACTTTCTAAGAATATGTTTGCTGTATTTAAAAATGGTGCTTATGTATGACAAAATTATATACACTAGTACTGTTGTAGCTGATATAAACTGAATAATAAAATAATAATCACAGTAAATCAAATGTTGAGAAAAGGTCCGCGCACCTATTAGAACTGTGTCCAAGTTTAATAAGCACAGGTTAAGTCTTAATTGGGCTTTATGTGTATATAAGAACAACTTTATAAACTGTTAGATTTTACAGTTTGATACCATAAATTTTCTTGTCATTTTTGCCTTAACAGTCAGATGGAACCTTACTTAAGAGAGAACCACTATGTTTTTTTTCGACGTGCTGCTTTTGCTGGCTTGCTTAAGTACAGTAGAATACTGTAGATTGATTGACGTTCTCCCTGCAGAGAGTGTTAAGAAAATAGTTAAGAGGTTATTTGTGGCATAATAAATGGTGTGTGGTTTATTTTCAGGTGAATTTCAGATTGTAGTGAGCAATTCTGTTTGTCTTACAGTTTAAGAACATGTCACTTTCAAACATTTCTTCTCTAAGGCCAGAAATATACTTCACATATTTAGCTATGCAAACAGAGTTTTGTGCAATAATGTGTTGTAAAATGTGTTATGATGCATTTCATAGCTTTGCAGTGAGGAGCCCTTTGGCTACAGCTGAACCAGGCCCAGTTGTTTTGTATGTATGTATGTATGTATATGTATATGTATATGTATGTATATGTATATGTATGTGTATGTATATGTATGTGTATGTGTATGTATGTATGAAATTCGCGGGGGTTACTTTCCAAGAGCACCCGCGAATACTGAAAAAACGCAAATTTGTGATGTGGTAAAAAAAAAAAAGCCTAAAAATGCGTATTTTTATTGTGTCAACCCTAAATATGTCCCTAAATATGCTACCAAAACACCTTCCCGGACAAGGATTAAGCCTAGTCCTGGATTATGTAGTGCTGTGAATAGAGATTTTCCATTGAAAAGTAACGGGTTGTCCCAGACTAGGCTTACTCCCTGTCTGGGAAACTGACCCTATAAGTTCATTTTAAACTCATCTTAATACATTACCCTTAAAGAAAATGTAAAGGTATACTTGTATCCGTACTGTACAGTTTACACTAAACTGCTGTCTCCCGCAGTTCTAGAATGTAAATACTGATTACCCCTGTATAGACTGTTCTGTAATTAATGCACGGGCGTTTTCTTTGGTATGCGCTGTAGTTTCCTCTGGTATAAGCAGTGTAAACACAGTTATAATTTAATTTAGTTTAAGTAAAATGCACGGCTTTAAAAAGAACAAAAAAAACTGGGCCGCGTCTGCCAGAGATGCGTCACAAGGCAGCAGCCAATCAGCAGCAAGGACAAATGAATAACGCTCTCGGATTGGCTACTTTCAAACTTCCCGCCTCTGAGTTACAGGGGTATTTCACCGTCCTAAGACATCTTGCCTCGAAAAAAGCAACAAAACACAACATTGACACATTTCAGGATGACACTGTGTGTCTGTGTGTTCAGCAGACATGATGGAACACTGGGACTCTCACTCTGACTCACCAGCAAAACAGCCACAATCTCAGTTCTCAACATGCAAGTAAATATGGTGAAATACTTACACGTGAACTCAAATGTGCACCCAGTTTGTGGAGAGTGGGCTAAAATAGACAGGGATAATCTCAAGAGGCTGATGTAATCCTTACCTGACAGCCCTGACGTTGTTAATAAAGCAAGGGGATGGATGATCGAGGGTCAGGAAAGAAATGACCTGGGTGGCAACTTCTTTTGTCCAGTGAGTTTATTTTGGCTGAAAAACTCAATTACAGGAAAATGATAAGAAGAATATAATCATTTACAACTGGGAATAAAGAGGTATAGTTTCAACACAGTACACCTGTGCACTACTGCAGTTTTATTCTACATTAGATTGTGCTTCTTGCAGTACCATTGTCATCCACTAGAGGTCCCTGTCACTTAACAGTAGCTCTGACCCACATGAGCACCTTCAAATTGTTCAAATGAAGTCATTATATTTAATTAGGTTCAAAAAGAATGCACTGTGAAAGTCTGTCCTAGCCCTGATTGCAGACTGTTTTTTTGTTGACCAAAATCACATGAATGGATTACATGTTTGGAGCCACGGCAGTGCAGCTGAACAAGTTCGCCTCATGCTGTGTTGGGCTGACACATGTGGACGGGCCTGTCACAGCAATCAGAGATGAATCACTGGATATGTTCCGGCTGCTGCCCAGCGCAGTAGGGAATGTTACCCCTCCCATCATTTTCACTTCTGGTTACTCTTTCCACTAAACCTGGTCTTACACTTTCAAGCACGGTAGCCAATCAATCAATCTGACTGAAAAGGTTTTTGTTCATTTGCTTCATTCACAGAAGGATTCATCTATAAAGCAATGGTTATTGGATAGTCAAACATGTAATCATTTGCAATTTTTCATTTGAATATGATGTTGCCCTAATCATCACACTATACTTGTTCTGTATAATGTATGTTATGGGAACATCAACCTGCCAGGAACTGCGGATGTAAATTAGCCTGATGGGTAAATCTGGTGCATTTCATGACTCATGAAGTGAGCATGTCGATTAATGTACACTGTCCCATTTAAATAATTAATAAACCAATAAAAAAAAACAAGGGGCTGGAGGTAAAATGCATTGTTTAAATTATATTTTGTTAACATCTGTGTTTTATTATACCGCTTCAAATTATCACAGATTCCCTTCTAAGTTTTGTGAATGTGTTCTTATCTTACAATCTGTGGACATATGTCACTTTTAGATATTTAGGAAAATATCAGTGATATGAAAACATCCAGAAGAGCATCACCAAGACCTGATTAGAACATTCTTAACATAATCCTGCACAATGCTGTACCTTGCAGCCTCTGCAGTCTGTGCTGAAGTGCAAAATAACCATTTTAAAGGAAATGGAATAAACTATTGTACAAAGAGACAATTCAGGTCCAAAGAAGCTGGTTCCAGCTGCTTCCAGACTATAACTGCATCATATTCAGGCATTACAGTGGTATTTTGAAGTCTTGGGTAGATAGAACAGTAAGACCGTAAGTTCAGCAGCAATAACAGTAGCATTATTGTGATAAAATCTTGGAGTGCATTCTTTGCAGCGCACACCCAGAACCGTTGATGCTTTTGGAAGCCTTTTGCATATTTTAAGGTTCCATAAAGGTTCTTGGCTCAGATGTTTAGTTCTTGGAAAACTCTCTGAATGGTAGAGAACCTTTACTTTTCGTGGAGGTTCCTTAAACATTAAAAAAGTGCTTAGTAGTCACATATCTCAGTTATAAAAACAGGTAATCCACTGAAAAGATCTTTAGGTCAGTGTTTGCCAACCCTGGTACTGATATTACACAACAGAGCAAGTTTCAGCGTTTCCACTGCTACTAATACACCTGGACCACCTAATCAGGGCTGGGATTCTCAAAAGCCCCTTAACACAAAGATCATTGCTAAATGGCGGAATGAGCATCATGTTAAACACACTCTCTACCCGTTTAGATCCTAATACAACAAAACATTTGGGAAAACATTAATGTTAACTTCATACTGGCATGTTAAGCTGTGGAAAGGCACTAAACTAAAAGTGCAGGGAGCTAAAAGTGATTTTTCTATCATACCTCTCTACTTGGTGTACCTTCCCTGGAAGGTAGAAGGAGCAACACTCAGATGTTTAATGCTCGGCAGGAAAATACTTAGGTGTATGATAAGAGGTGAAATGAATATTTTCTCAACTTGTGTAACACATATACTAAATGGACAAAAGTATTGGGACGCCTGACCATTACACCAACATGGACTTTAATGATGTTGCATTCAAAAACATAGACTTTAATATAGAGTTGGTCCCCCTTTTGCAGCTATAGCAGCTTCCACTCTTCTTGGTAGGCTTTCCAGCCAGGCACTGATGTTGGACGAGAAGGTCTGGCTCACAATCTCGGTTCCAGTTCATCCCAAAGGTGTTGGATGGGATTGAGGTCAGGGCCAGTCAGGTTCTTCCACATTGAACTCATCCAGCCATGTCGTAATGGATCTTGCTTTGTCTTGGTATGCTGAAGATTGCCCTTCACTGGAAATAAGGGGCAAAGTCCAAACCCTAAAAAAACAGGTATCCCTATACTTTTGTCCATGTAGTGTATGCTCTCCACTCCACTTTTCAGACAACCCATGTTATATGAAACAGCTGTGGAGTGAAGAAACCCAAAGAATTTTCGACCTTTTCTTCTTTGGTGAGTGGCTGAATGGAAGGAGCTTGTTTTGTTCTTTTTTTGGAGCCTGTCAGCCGCACACAGAGGGGTAGGGGTAGATGAAGTAAAGCGATAACTGCGGTGAGAAAAAGGAAACCTGACGGGACCAAATGAGATGGCAGAAGTGGTATCATAACAATTAACGCTCCTTCATGCTGCACAAACATACGCTGCCATCGGTAAGCAATGAGATGGTAGCACAGCTGTCTCTGTTGTTTTGGCTGTGTTGTCCAGCACTGTGCATTCGAACTGAGGGTGGAATGCAGAATAGTAGGGTTTTAGAGGATATTTCAAAAATCCGTCTAGAAGGGTCAGGACCGTTAATGAATTAAACTGAGATTGCAAGGATTCACTCCCGAGAATTAAACCTGGAATTAGAACTGCTTGCAGCTGAAATTGATTTAAAATTTAAATGGAATTGCAAACATGCCGTCTGTGAGGTACCATAAATATTGAGATGCTCAAATGTATGTAACCACATCTCTCATTAATCTCAAATAATTATTCCAAAATAATATCATTATTCCTATGTAAATACATCGAATTTTCTTGACTTGAATTCCACTTCTTGAAACTCAAATTCAGTTCCATTGCCTGTAGTTTCCTGTAGTTGTTTTTTCAATTCCGATGCTATTTCATTGTTTGAATTGGAATTGTTGAGTTCATTCCTGACCCAAACCATGCTTTCTGGTGTGTGAATAAATAAATTGTAAATATGTCTATTATTCTCTGCATATACTACAAACTTTTTTATTGTACCAGGGATGAGACTCTGTTTGATTTTATGCCATATGAAGTCAGTCTTTAATTTAAAAAGTCATCCTGTGTCGTATTATTCCCCGAGGGTTATTTACATATGAATGATTGAGCCACAGGGCCAGACAATAACAGCCCGATGTATTTGTCTAATAGCCAAACACACTGAGGGCTCTTATGCTTCTGTTGTGATTTTATGAGTGTGTAATATCTGCCTGCTGTAAAAGATACTTTCTGTATTTTCTGCTTGCTCTTAAGGTAAGATATACAGGGTCACTAGCACTTCCCCGAAGGCTTGTTTAAACCTGCAAGCACATTTGCAAAGCCTTATTCCAATAAGCATCAGTTTGTCAGTCATCTAGTCTGTTTTAGTCCATTTTGATATAATTTCACCTCAGAAAATCTTCGAGTAAGCCTTAATAAATGTTAACATTTTTCCGTTGTAATGAAAGGTTTATGTACATGTCATGTAGGCTGATGAGTAATTGCCTTCAGTGAAGTGTTTGCGTTGGGTCAGTAATGTGAGTTAATAAGAAAAAAGGGAGCAGGAAGGGTAAAGGGGTTTTGTAATGTTCTCTTTGACTTTTCCCTGCTTTTTGGCCGTTTGTAATATTCTGTCTTCTGTTTTTATGTTTGTTACATTATTTATATTGTTATTTACATTGTTATCTCCATGCTGTTTTGTTTACATGATTCATGTTAGTCTGTTGTTGTTTTGGTCCTAGCTCCATCTTAGCCCCGCCCCCTTGTTGTCTTGTTCACCTGTGTCTAGTTCTTGTCTCCTCCCCTTCCCAGGTGTTTCTAATTGTCTAGTCTGTATATATATTTCAGTCTGGGGCCATGGATTCTTTGTAAAATGCCTTGTGGCCCCACTCCTTGTAAAATTTTCTTTAAAACGGTCATTGCAACATTCTTCTTGTCCTGACTCTTTGTATTTGTGTTTTTGTCACATGTCTTTTTTGCATTAATTCTTTTGGTTCCTGCGATTACGTCCTGTCTGCCTCAACCCTCAGTCATTACAGGTTTGCAGAAATGACGAGCTTGTACGCTATGAGATTTTGTCTAGAGAGATGAGTCTTGTTTAGATGGCTCTGTCAGTTCTTGTTTTCCAAATTCACCATCTTCGCACTGCCTTTTCATTCACCTCCTTATATTTATTCTTGTTTTATCACCTAGTCTGTAGTATTCTGTTTAAACTCAGCAGCCCCAAACACTTTGTGAAATTCCAAGCAATGTAGCAGGCACTCTTCCTCCCACACTTTTTGTGTTGTTCTCTCACCTGTTTTCTACAGTTAGTTACTGTTGAAGCTAAAATAGTCTGCAGGGACACTCCAGAAATAAGCCCCAACTGCTGCTGAGTGAGACAAAACTTCAGACACTAAACATATCTGGGTTTGTTAAGGTGTGTAATTTAGCTAACAGTAAAAAAGCAGCTGCTGATTTAAATATAGATTTACAGGTATGAAGAACAGATGTGGACTACTAAAGCACTGATGTATGTCGCGCTGGATAAGAGCGCCTGCTAGATGCCGTAAACGTAAACATATCTGGACCTGAAAGTTCATAACTCCATTCCTGACATTTATTATCCCATATGTTTTGATGATGGGTAATTAATTGCAGTTCAGTGGAGAAAATAATTTACTGCCTTTGGGAGGATTTTTTCAGAGAAGACCCACTAACAAGGGGCAAAAGGCTCCCTATATAATATATAACATAATATAACGATCACTATAATTAGACTTATTTGCATTTTCTTTCTCTCTCTCTTGCTCTCTCTCTCTCTCTCTCTCTCTCTAATATATATATATAATACATTATAATGAAGCATATTATAATGAAGAAGTACAATCACTTGGACAGGAAGCTGGGCCATTGATCTTTAATTTGAATTTTAAAATAAAAGTTTCAAAGTATTTTTTTTTCAGAGAAATAATAAAACATTGAAGAATGTGACGCTAGGAAACAGTTTTCCATATAAATTATTCAGTAGAAACAGTGCGACAGTTGTTTCCTCCGGGAAGTTTTCTGATTCTCATTCTGATTCTGAGGGGGAGTGGGGTCTCAAGGAGCCCCTTTATAAGATTCTCCTTTTTGTGCATTAAAACCAAAAACAACCAAAACTCATGCGCAGATATTTAATCCTTACAGTACATGGTGATTGTTCTTAAGGGGGGCTTCTTCCCCATCTTCCACTGTATATGACAGAGTTATTGTGACTGATGCTGGACTGTGCACGAAATCAGCACAGAGCTGATTACTCCTGATTCGTCACCATAGTATGAGCATTAGTATTTATGTCTCAGTGCACCTTTGCAAAAGATGAGCTCCCTTATGACATTTCCATTCTCTGATTCTGATTGCTGTGTTGAGCTTTTAGTATGCGCAGGGTTGTGTGTATTGGAAATTAGCAGCATGCTTTATGTGCTCTGGCATCGATTTCTGTCTGCAGACATGATATCATTTTGGGAACGGGAGCTCTAAGCAATTTTCTAATGCAGACCATGCATTTAAATGACCATAGTGAGATCTTGCCTGACTGATGAACAATAGGAGGGCAAGAAACTCTTAAAGGTTGTGCTGGATGTCTAGGCAGCTTCTGTTTCTCCTGTACTCAAGGGAGGCCCAGGTCTAGAGGTAAATCACTGAAGATGCAATGGAAATAAATGAGAATGCCCACATGAGCACATCGAGGGATGTGCAGAAAGACATGAATGGCATAGATGTTGTTTATATTTTGCATGCACATATTGCGACTTATTTTGAAAGGTTTGGTTTGTTTTCATTTATGTCTTAATCAACAGGACAGATCATTATTATATAAGTGGTGAGGAGAAAGAGAAACTTATACATGATTAAAGTAGTAATGTCTAGTAGTAGCTACATGTACATTATTAACCAACAAAAAAACAGCAATCCTGGTCATTCTGATAGAGACAAATACAATTTTTTACATTTTGTTTGCCCCTAAGAAACCATCATCTCGTTAGTTTTCTCTCTCTCTCCTTCTGTCACTCTCTCTCTCTCTCTCTCTCTCTCTCTCTCTATCTATCTATCTATCTATCTATCAAAAAATAAATGTTTAA
>JBBIGA010016009.1:0-14836 GCA_037576975.1 Alestes dentex | reverse complement strand
GGGGCGTGGCCAGCAACAGCTTATTTGCATAAAAGGGACACAGCCTTGAAACGGCTCATTTTGAAAGGGACTGAAACTGTCAAGAATTAAGTTGGTGATATCTCTTTACGTGAGAGTGATTTTGTGCAAAGAACTTCATGAACATGTTTTGTATAGCCCCTAGACCTTATATTATAACTTGTTTTGGGTTTTTTTAATTAGTTTTGCATAATATATCCCCTTTAAAGCCCTGTATTTTTATAACTGCATTTATCTGCTTATACCAAAGAAAATGCCCGTGCATTAATTACAGTACAGTATATACAGCGGTAACATCAGCATTTTACATTCTAGAACTGCAGGAGTTCTGTGTAAACTGTACAGTATGGATACGGATTTATGGGTTTATCTTTACATTTTTTTATGGGTAAAGTATGAAGGAGCATATTTGGGGGCATATTTAGGGTTTACACTCTAAAAACAGGCATTTTAGGCATTTTTTTACCACATCCCAACATCGCGTTTTTTTTCACTATACATGGGTGGTTACTGTATATGTAACCAGGATGTGTTTAAATCCTTCTATGTGTCAGTAGGTGTGATGGTCAGGGGGGTCTATGGTTAATTACAGTCCTGCAGGCGTGTCTGCAGCTTCTGGTGTGTGTGTGATGCTCTAGTCCAGCAGAGTGCAGCATCACACCGTCATTTCAGACAACCAAACATTGGATAAAATTGACATTTGAAATCAATTTATTTACTCAGAGATGCAGACAAGGCTTAAATTCTTAATTTGTGTGAGACTTGCCAGTATTCAGCCTTTGTATTTGACTTCATTGTCCATGAGGTCCACTCAGAAAATATTTTTTTATTTAACTAAAACAGGCCTAATTAATATAACCAATATGTGCTGATGAGCTTAGTTCTTTTTTGAACAGCCACCCTCATGCAAAAAGCAGTCCAGGCTGAAACACTCCTTATAACTTCAGTGGGAGTAGGAGGAGTTAAACAGCTTAATAGACACACATGTAAATGTAAAGTCTGTGATATCACAAAACAAGTGAATTCAAGGTTTTTTTTGTTACTGTTCCTTTAAGATTATGTAAATGAGCTCAGCTGTAATGGCTGCATTCAAAAAGCAGTCCATACTGAAACACTCCTACAGCATCAGTGGGAGTGGGAGGGGCTAAACTGCTCTAAGGCTTAATAGACCAACAAATGCAGATTTAGGTGTTGTAACATCACATTTTTAAGGTTATGCAAATGAGCTCAGTTCTGATTGGCTGCCCTGTATTGTGCCTCATTCATTATGCAGTCCAGGGTGAGACCCTGCTTATAACTTCAGTGGGGGTGGGCGGGGCTAATCTGTTGTTGGCTGAATAGGCAGATGTTTGTAAATGCCCTTTTTGCCAGATAAACTTGTTTTATGTAGTAGAATGTGAATGATTTAAAACTGCACTGTTTGATTTACCACGTCTTTTCACGGTATCAAAAAAGCAATAAAAGCGCTTCCTCTCGCCTCTAATATTTCTCTCCTGTTTTCATTTTCTCTTTGCTTGTAAGGTGTCTAAAAATGTCTGATCTCAGAGTGAGGTAAACAAGGACAGCACAAAAATAAGAGAATGCTCTTCAGATAGTTCTCAGAGGAGCCGCTCGGCAACTGGTACGCTTTTTTTAAAGGTCTGTTCAGAAATGTTTGCTCACCAAGAAAGTACTAAAACTTTCAGCGAGGTGTCAGAGCCTGACCTTTAAAATACATCTAGCTGAAGTTCACAAAATCTGAGTGCAATCTTCTCCACCACTCAGATGAACCTTGGAACTGATCTAGACTTCTCTAGCAATCTGAGCTGCTCAGTTACTGAGAATCAGGCGACACTGATACGATCTTATCTTTCTGTGTTTTCGTAGATAAACGAGTAGTGATATCAATACTTATTGATCCCACTCTCCATATCGCAAGAAGTGTGTGCATATATATGCATACACACATACTGTATGTGTACACGTGTTTGTGTGTCACATTTCCATGTATATGTGCGCGTATCTGTTTATGTATGTTTAGTGTGTGTATACATTCATTTAACCCATTCACCAAGTGAAGCATTGGGCAGCCAGGAACACGGCGCCGGGGTAGCAGTGTGTGGGGACGGAGCCTTTCTCAAGGAAACCTCAGTGGTGCCACTAGCAATCCTGGGATTCGAACCCACAGCCTTCTGATCACAGGGGCAACTTTCTAACCACTGTGTATATGTTTATACTAACGCTGGGCAACGATTAAAATGTTTAATTAATTGCATTGTTATACGTGAAATTCAATAATTAATTCAGAAGTAGTATATTGCACATTTTTTTAAGGTACTGCTATATGAACAAAAGCGCAAAGACATTTGGTTTGCAAACGCTTAAACATTAATGTAATCAAATCAAATGTAAATCCAAAGTTATTTGCCACTGCCAGAGCATTCACACTTTATCTAGTTTGTTATAGAAAAACAAGTTACCCTCAGAGTCCAGAGCATGGAGGCAGAGCCATTATAGCGGGAGGGCGTGTCCCCCCGACATCTTACCTCTTGGACGACGGCCGAGACGTAGAGCACTGCGCGCACCCTCAGCACTGTTAGAGTGAGGTGAAGTGGGTGAGTACAAAAAACGAACTTTCAAAATATTAGTAATAAAACTACGTTACTGTGTGATAAAATAATTGTCAGCGTTAAGAAAATAATGCAGTAACGCAATAATAACGCGTCAACTTGCCCAGCCCTAGTTTATATGGATTTAAGGGCTGGTCGATATGGTGATAATAATCTAATATTTTTAGGTTATCATGATACACATATATGCATGTATGTTAAACATTTATTTATTGACCTGAATTGTGGCATTAGTGCTTAAAAATATTTTTTTGCATCCTCAGAGAAGTGGATGTTTTTGCCTTGTTGAATATAGATCTAGAAATATAAATCAGGCTTTAATGAGATCAGATCAGGTTCTGGTGGTTTTAAAGAACAGATTAAGGAGAAAATTAATCAGTTGGGATGACACTGTTCTTATTCAGCTGTTTGATAATCCAGTTATCTGGGATATGAAGGGAAGGGAGGATGCACGCCGGTGGAGAATCTTCAGGGGTTCAGCTTAGGCCTCAGGTCCTGCAGAGCTGGTCCTCCTGACATGTCCCTGGAAAGTTTTGGCATCTGAGGCTCAGCGGCTTCACCTCCATCACTAAGAGTTCGAGTGTTGAGAAGAAGTTTGTCTTTCTGTTTGTGTAAAAGAGGCAATGGAGGGATGAGTATCATTCCTCCAGGGACGTGCTCCTCTTTCAGAGCACTCGCTGGACTCCTGGATCACTGGGCAATAGCGTAGCCTGTAGCATAATGTAGCCCAGATACTTAAGCTCTTTCATCGTGTAATCTGCCGTTCAAATGATCAGATAACTGTAAACGTCTCCAAGCATCAGCCTGGCAATCAGCTAGATTCACCAAAGTCACTGGAATTTCCAGTTCCATCACACAAAGTGTGAACATTAGGCCTAGACAATATCCAAAAGTAATTAGCATGATATTTTCAAAGAGTCAATTGTCTTTTTTGCCCCCCTGGCCCTCACGCAAGACCTGCAGTACCTGCACCTGTTTTTTTGTGTTCTTCTGATTCAAATTATTTTTTAAATTATGTATTTTATTTAAGTGCTGTGTGAATTTACATGTTAAATCACAGGCTGCATTTTTAATCACATTTGTCTGGTTTGACCCCTCGACTCGTGCGCAGTTCCTCCCTGAAGCCCAGCTGGCCGTGCTGTTGCGACGGGTCAGCGGTTTTAGCCAACTTTTCTCAAACACAGCTTTTAATTTGCAGGTTCCACCGACAGTGGTCCTCCTGCTAAAGCTGTTCTGTGATGCTGGTGTTATCTGTGATTTGCCGGAGCTGTCTGACTGGGCCGGACAGTCGGGACCACCAGCGCTGTAGTGAAGCTTCATAGACCAGGTTCATTACAGCATTTTATAAATTGATTCAAACATTGTTTTCGGACATAAAGGATTTAATACATTGGAAACCTCTAATAGTGAACGTTGTTGTAGTGAACATTTATGGTGACCGGCTGGTTATAGAGATCAAGTTTATAGTGTACACAGTTACACTGCAATTTCCTCTGGGATCAATAAAGTTTTCTGATTCTGAAATAGTGAACAGTTATAGTGACTGGCTGCCTATAGTACACACATTTATAGTGAACAGTTAGTAACCAGCTGCTTACATTGAACATGGTTAGAGTGTCTGGCCACTTATAGTGAACATGCTTATTGTGACTGACTGCTTATCGTGAACACGCTTATACTGAACATGATTAGAATTGGCTGCTTATTGTGAACAGTTAGTTACCAGCTGATTGTAGTGAATGAGGTTATAGTGAAAGCAATTATAATGACCAACCACTTAGTGAAAAGTGAATGCGCTTTTAGTGAACACATTTATAGTGAACAGTTAGTGACTAGCTGCTAATAGTGAGCATAATTAGAGTGATCACTCATAATGATTGACTGCTTATAGTGACCGGCCACTTATAGTGTACAGTTAGTGACCGGCTGCTTATAAAGAATGTGCTTTTAGTGAAAGTGGTTAGAGTGAACAATTACAATGACTGGGTGCTTATAGTGAACAGTTTATCGTGAACAGCGACCGGCCACTCATAGTGATCGGTCATAGTGTTGTTATAAAGACCGATTACAGTAATAGTGACCAGGACCGCTCAGGTGATGGATGGATGGGTGGATGGAAGGATCTCACTGCCCCCCCCCATCATTGCTGAGATGAACTCCCCCACCCCCCACCCAACCAGTAATAAAAGCAACTTTTGAACTTTTATTTAAAAGCTCCACTCCTCTTTCTACCCTCCTCCTGCCACCCCCCCACCTCTCTTCTGTCTGAAGCAAAGCGGGAAACACTTTTACAGCTGCAACAAAAGTTAATGCGCCCTTAACCTGCAAGAACCTGTGAATTATTTCTTAAAAAATGTTGTTAACTCAGCAGTCTGTGAAAGGAGCGCTGTGGTTCTCGGCTTTGAGCTGCAGCTCCAGAGTCTGCGCTCCTCACACACCGCTGTAGAGGAATCCACAAAGAGGCAGAGGCACTGGAGGAGCTCTCGCGTTCTCCCAATATACATGTAAATTCATCTGAGAAAAATAGGAAACGAATTTAAATGTTAATGCTCAGCGCTGCTGCCCCTGAGTGATGCAGGCATCTCTGCAGCCTGATTGTAGGTGGCTGTTATTGGCACATTGCAGAACGTGTGTGTTTTCCTTTGCACAAAAGGATGGAAAGAGGCTATAGAGATACACTTAATTTGTGCATGTAGGTGAGCCAATACACACACACACACACACACACACACACACACACACACACACACTGGCCGATGGGGTTGAAGGTGGTCTCCTGCATGATCTCCTAAACTGTTTATGGAGGACACAATATATCTCCCTAATTTAATGTAATATTTCCCTAATTTAACAACTGTGTGTGTGGATATGGATATACAGTAAACCCTCGCTTATCACGGGGGTCACGTTCCAACAGCATCCGCATATAGTGAAAAACTGCGATGTTGTGATGTGGAAAAAAAAATGCCTATTTTTATAGTATAAACCCTAAATGTGGCCCCAAATATGCTTCCAAAACACTTTAATTTCATTTTTAACTCAGTTTAATACATTACCCTTAAAGAAAATGTAAAGGTAAACCCGTATCCGTACTGTACAGTTTACACTGAACTCCCGCAGTGCTAGAATGTAAATACCGATGTTACCCCTGTATAGACGGTATTGTAACTCATGCACGGGCGTTTTCTTAGGTATGCGCTGTTGTTTTCTTTGGTGTAAGCAAATACAGTAAGAAATTAATTTAATTTACAGTAATAAAAATACAAAAAGCACAAGAATGCTCGAGACGCTCCACGGGGGAACTTTGTGTTCTCTGGACAAATGTATAGTTATGTTTTATATGGAAATGTACCTGAATTTACGTTAATATTTGTTCCAAAATTAGTAAATGATATTTTTCTTAATAATTTAGCACTAAAATGCATGAAAAACTATATATTGGCATGAAAAAATCGGTGACGTCCGGGCCTCGTCCGCCACGCCCCGTCGTCCTCGTGCTGGTTGTTTATGTCTGGGCTGAGCAGCGGAGGCTCGTTCTGTTCAGGTGTCTGATTGCCTTGCTAAACGCAGCTGCCAAACATAAACAACCAGCATGAGGACGAGGGGACATGGCAGATGAGGCCCGTACATCATTAAAGGAAAAAAAATGTGGAAGATATCTACAGTTTCCACGTTAGTGTGGGGGTTTCTGTGAACAATTATTTTTTCGATTCTCAGAAAAAATCTGCGATGGACTGAAACCGCGACTGCTGATCTGCATTAAAGTGGGAGGTTACTGTATATAAATTATACACACACACGGACCTCATTCGCACTTTTCAGCCGGCAGAGTTTGTCAGCTAATTATTTTACATAAAGAGTTTCACAGATTCTGTTTGACAGCTGTTTTTGGCTTTGTGTGTTTCTTCTGTTTGTACAGTGGCATCTGATCTTGCAGATCACACAGTACCACACACCTTTACCTGAGGTTTCTTCTTCCTTTGTTGGTGGTTGGCAAACAGCTTTCAGATGCATCATCACCACCTTCTGGCAGTAGCAGTTCTAGTAAAAATAAGGGAAAATGTTTTTTCAAGACAAAACTTGATGACTAATTCTCAGTCCATTAGTAAAAGTTTGCTGAAAAAGTGAGATGCTTGAGTAAAAGGTTCCTATGAGTATTCTTAAACGTAAATGAATAAAATTTTTATTGATGTTGTTATTGTAGACCTATGAGTCAAGCCCCATTGTTTTAGTGCACAGCTGTAATTGTAACATCCTGAAACCAGAACCAGGCTTGATTTCGCTTCATTCACATGTGAGCAGCTTTTTATTTCTTCTGAATCATAAAACAGCCCGAACGTGTCTCATTAGGTCACTATGTAATCTACCCGTTCTAGAATACTCTTCATGGCTATAGTGTGTGAATGTGAGGTCCAGTAGGTCTAGTCTGAGTCGTTTCTCTCCGAAACCACATTAATGAGTATCTGCGGGAGGGAAATGAAAGAGTTGGGTGCGAGGGAAGAGTGTTTTCTGAAGCTGACTTTGATGGAAGAGGATTTGTGAGTGGGGTTTGTCGGATTAAATATGTAACAGTGTTTTCAGGCACGTATTTGAAACTGCAACGAAACGTCAAACCCATCCACAAGCGTTTCTGCAGCGCAAAAGTGTGTGAAGTAGATAGTATGAAAGCCTGGTTTTATTTTTTACTCTCTCAGGTTGTAAAAAGCTCAAGTCCCTCCCCCTCCACTACTGTAGCAGATCAGCCAGGACATCTTTGGTTCATTACTTCAGTTTTAGCTCTAGTGCTACAAGGTTAATGTCGCTAATGAGCAAAGGAAGCTTGTCTAGACATGCAAGGTGCTAACAGAGAGCTGTTTGGTTGCCGTTTTTGTTATTTACTGTATCACAGTTCACAGGTATTGATGCTCAGTTCACAGGTATTGATGCTATTTTTAAACAGTAAATTGAATAGCTTCTAAGGAAGCACACAGATGGCAAAATAGTCGACTAGCAGTTACTCAACTCTCTCATATTCTCTATTTACAGCTAATTCAAATCCAAAACAGGCATGGATCTGGAGGTTTTCACTGTAGAGCTTAACCAGATATTTCTGCATGTTTAAAATATCTGTACTGATATTGGGATACTGGCCTTTGTGTGGTTGTAAACACAACCTGTATTATTGTCCTTTTCTCTCCTGTTGACTTACAAATTAAACTAGTTAAACAAACTAAAATAGAAAGAAATAAGCTGTTTTTATTCATGCCAGGCTAATTTTGTTCCACGGAAGCGTTCCAGTTTAGGCTAAATTGTCTGCAACCATCACTGAAGACCTACTTTTTCTTTAATCTGATTGGTTAGCACAGACAGACACAGACAGACACATGCTTATCAAATGAGTTTTTCTGCTTAATTTCTTTTTTTTTTTCCTTCTTCATTAACTCATCCAGCAGCCTGCAGAACCATCTCTCATTAAGAAATCAGGGGGAAAAAAACATCTTTTTCCACTAAGAATGTGTCCATTCCCCCCAAGCAGGCCCATTAGGTCCATGCCATTCATTGTTAGTTACTCTATAAGCTTCGCATCTCCAGTGTTACACCTAAAAAGACACCAACTAAGATGAACTATGTTTGTTGTGCCTGAGCTCCTTGAGGGGGCTGGAGGTAAGAACCTCCAGTGTTTGACTCCGCCCCCCTCAAGTGCACGTCTGAGAAATTGGCGTCATGTACTGATGCTGTACATGCTGTTGGACGCGTTTGTTGGCATTTAAGGACGTCTCCTCAGAATCTGAGTAGATCTGGGACTTGGTAATAATGGAGTAGTCCCGCAGGCCTCCCCCTCCCCCAAATGATCAATCTTGGTTTGGAGCAGTTTTAGAACGAAGCCGTTGTGGGTGAGGGTGTGATTCAGTCAGAGGAGGATGAGGTCTATTATGCATTTGTCAAACTCTCTGAGCCTCTCTCTCGCCCGCTCTGCCTCTTCCCCTGAGTTGCTCCATAATGTTCAGGGCCTTTGTTGGCCATCATTATCAGTGAAAGATGCCGCGTCTTTGATTTATTCTCCGCTCCAGAAGAGACCGCTGTACCGTGTTATGCTGCCATTATTGCCAGGGAGCCTAACCCAATTTTTCACCCCCTTTCTTCTGCCTCTTTCAGCCCCTCCGTCCGAATCGAAGCCAGCAGATGGGTTTTTATCTGAGTCCATTAAAGGTTATTGAATGAGGCGCCGATACAATGAGCTGGCCGCCGTTCTGTGAAGTTTCGAGCACAAAGGGATGTGAGGCTGGACAGCTGATCGATTACAGCGAAAATCGTAATCACAATTATTTTTGGTCAATACTGAGATCGAAACATAACACGATCACTTACTGACTTTGGAAAACTGTCAGTGTTGGTTCCCCCCCGAGGTTTCTTCCTCCAGCTGAGGGAGTTTTTCCTCACCTCTGTTGCCTTTGGCTTACTCACTAGGGGCTCGGACCTGGACTCTGTAAAGCTGCTTTGTGACAACTTGATTGTAAAAAGTGCTATAGAAATCAAATTGAACTGAATGTCTTTCAGCTTTACTACCACAGTCTTTGTAATGGTGGATTTTCTTGAATTTAAAATAGCATTGAAAAGCAATACAATGTTAAATATACAAAATAAGATTAGCTGTAATTATGGTGCACAATCAACTGAAAAATACTACAGCTGTATTAATTGCAAAAATAATAGATAAAAATGTTTTTTACCTTCGTAGATGTGATGAATCCTGGTTAGTTTTACTGACCAAATAAAGTGCTTATTGATTTTGTGGCTGTTGTCGATTATTGGTAAAATGATTAATGGTTTGAGCTTGTAATGAAGCGACCTGCCACTATTTAAAACAGATACCTGCCACTATTACTGATTTACAGTTTTCGTTTAAACGGAAAATAATCCTATATAATCCTATAACAGATTGTTATATATCCTGTAAAAGAATAAGAGTCCTAGAATACAGCCTATTTATTTATGGGCCAGTTGGTAGCCTAGTGGTTAGGGCGTTCGCCCTGCGATCAGGAAGTCTGCTTTTTCCATCGTCTCAGGTCCCAAAAAAGACCAAAATGAGACATATGAGGGCCAAAACACAGTACAGTAACCACCTGCTTATACGTGGTTCATCAGTCGCGGTTTCAGTCGTGGTCTCAGATTTTTTCTGAGAACTAATAATTGTTTGTGGAAACCCCTCACTAACGCGGAAACTGCAGATATCCTCTGCTTTTTTTTTTTTTTTTGCTTTTGTGACATCTGGGCCTCGTCCGCCACTCCCCCTCATCCTTGTGCTGGTTCTTTTTGTTTGAACGTGCCTGTTAACAAGGCAATCAGACACCTGAACAGAATGAGCCCAGACATAAACAACCAGCACGAGGATAAGGGGGCGTGGCGGACGAGGCCCGGACTTCACAGCTTTTTTCATGGCAATATATAATTCTTCATACATTTTAGTGCTAAATTATTAAGAAAAATATAATTTACTAATTTTACATAAATATTAACATAAATTCAGCTACATTTCCACATAAAATGTAACTATACATTTTTTGGTACTGTCCAGAGAACACAAAGTAAGTGCGTCTTGGGATGGTGCAATGCTGTTGTGCTCAGAGGCGGGAAGTTTGAAAGTAGCCAATCCGAGAATGCTGTGACGCTGCAGACCAGAATTTCCCCCGTGGAGCGTCTCGAGTGTTTCTCCGAGTGTCCTCCTGTTTTTCGTTTTGCTCTTCTTAAAGCCCTGTGTTTTTATTACTGTAAATTAAATGAATTTATTACTGTATTTACCTGCTTATACCAAAGAAAATGACAGCGCATACCAAAGAAAACACCCGTATATGAATTACAGTACAGTCTATACAGGGGTATCATCGGTATTTACATTCTAGCACTGCAGTAGTTCAGTGTAAACTGTACAGTACGAATACGGGTTTACCTTTACATTTTCTTTAAGGGTAATGTAAGAGTTTAAAATGAAATTAAAGTGTTTTGGGAGCATATTTAGGGTTTACAGTATAAAAACAGGCATTTTTAGGCATTTTTTTTACCACATCACAACATTGGAACGTAACCCCCGTCATAAGCAGGGGTTTACTGTACACTGAATAAAACACAGGTGTAGTAACTCGACAGTCTGTTTTTTAACCGCATCCTCAAATGTCTCTTTTGAATTACTGATTGAATGTAATCATCACTCTGATGCTGATATTTATCTGAATCTGAAGTCACTGAGACCCCCTGTTTCCAATAAGATTGAGGTGAAATTGAAAAGCCTGTGGGAAACACTGCAGAGAGTGAAGACACTCTTATTATAAAAATCACTGTCGGAGCCTCTTCTCCACTTAGCCTGCGAAGCCAATTACCTTTTCTATTAGGAGGAATCTTCACATTCCGCCCGGCTGCTGTTTCTGCCCACATTTCATCATCTGTTTAAGCAGCTGAGAGCATTTACACGGGTTGGCGCTAGTGGACGAATGAGCAGCGAATGAGGGATTAATGAACTCTAGACTGAATCTGAGAGCTCTCTTTGACAAATCTTGGTCTTCCCACTTTTCCCTCCTTGCTCGTTCAGATGGTTTTAGCTCCAAAAGAGGGGATTTCAGCCTTATGCCCTGCTTTGAGTCTGTAAACTTGGAGGAAAAAGTGACTCTTTTGAAGTGTAGCGTAGCAACTGAAGACCATATAGCAAAACTGTTTTGCGTGTTTAAAAATATCTCAGTTGGAACTCAAAGTATTAGTGTTTCCATTTAGTCCAAAACTTCAAAAACTCTGCCTGGCTAAGTTCTTCTCGTCTTGAGTTGCAGTTTCTGTGATATTTAGAGGATTGCCTGCAGAATCAGTGTTGTTTTGATGGGTTTGTTGCAAATAGGTTCTTACATATAGGGGTGTGTGTGTGTGTTGTGTGTTGTGTGTGTGTGTGTGTGTGTGTGTGTCTGTATGGGTTTTGAAGTGCAATGTAACAATATACACTGTAAGTGCAGTTTAATGGAAGTTTATGGAAGTTTGAGTTTCATTAACATACCCCCCTTGCCTTTATCAGGGCAGCACAGATTCACCACATTTTTGGAAATGACTTGTGTCCAAACCCTCCCAGCACGTTTTAAATTCTTGTCCTGTTGAATAATTAAATTTTGTCCATTGAAACTTAAACCAGAAAGAATTGTGTGATGTTGAAGAACTGAGTGTGATGTTGAAGAACTTTTCCTTTTTCATGATCAACACAAAGTGAATGTCAGTGTAGGAAAGACACACCTGATATCCATTGCCGCCATCAAGGGGAGGCATTCGAAGGCATTGGCCCCCCTAGCGAGTCGCCAGGCCCCCCCTACACACTTTAGTGTCGCTCATGTGCAGGGGCGGACTGGAAATCTGTGTGTTCTGGAAAAGAACGCGGAACCCCTGGAACCACGGCCGATACCAGCCAGCCCGTCCCCCCCAGGAACCACGGTAACGTCTAGGGTCGTTACAGTTCACGATCGATAGTGCTTCCCCATAATCAGTTAGATGCCTGCCCGGTAGATCCGCCCTGGCCTCAGCCCTGCTGATATCTCTTCAAATCTGATAGTTTGAACCTTTGTGGATTACGTATTACTACTGAATTACTACTGTTACTAAAATATTAAAAACTGTTACATTTTAGTACTTCTGTTTTCTTGTAGTAACTATAGACTTCTGAATCGATCACTGGAGGGCCAAGAGGGCTCCAATTCCTGATTGTATCAAATTAACATACACTGCACTGCAACAGAGCATGCTGTAAAATATGAATAGGTCAAACGGTCAACCTGGGGAAATCATGGAAAAGTTAGTGCCGATTGTAGTTTGATGCCAAAATTGTGTGAAAATCCCTTGATTTTTAAGAACAATTTGTTAACAGGTAAACAGACATCACTCGAAAAACTTTATTTTTAAGAAAAGTGCCACTTTTTTTTCTCCTCCGTCATTGTGAATTCATGGCCGAGCTCCAACTGTGTCCTAGTGTTTCTGCCGGTGACTGTTACTGAAGGTCACCTCAGCAGGACTCCTCGCTGGATTTCATCAACGGGCTCAGAAACATCAGCAGCTTCTGTTTTCTTTTAAACAAGGGTTTGTTAAAAATCGAAGCCCCCGGTTTGTTCCGCAGTTGTGGCACAGGTGAATGGAAGTTTGCTGAAGAGCGATTTGTCTCTCCACAGCAGATCTTCCACTTCCTGACTATCTATTCATCATTTTTTGCTGACAGTACGGTGCTCGGCTCACTGTGGGACCTTCTCGTATCATGGAGACTTCACGAGTCGAACTTGCGGACAAGGGCTGGTTTTGCAGTCGCAGCAGAAACTCTGGAGAGACACTTTCTTTGCATTTTAACAGGAGCAAGTTGCCCCCAGAGACAGCAGAAGTATAACTGTAATTGATAGATCGCTAAAAATAATAATAATAATAATAATAATAATAATAATAATAATAATAGTGATAACTTTGCCTATAACAGATCTTGTCATACATTATATCCTACAGAATAATGCTAATCCTAAATAGTATATCCTATATCGTTTGTGTGTATATTACTCATGTACGTGTGTAATTGTATATATGTATATGTCATTTGTTTGTGTATGTGTACACACACATACACAAATAAATTATTATTAATGATGACCAACTGCGGGGCTCTTTGAAACTCATTCAGTGTTCAAGGGTCCTCCAGATTCCTCAGATCTCAATCTGATTGTGCTTCTGTGGGTCAAACTAGTCTTATCCGTGAAGGCTCCATCTCACAGCTTCCAGGATTTTAAGCATCTGCTGGTGCAGAACCACAGACCATCAGAGGTTCTTGTGGAGAGCAGACCTTGGCGGGTCAGAGCTGTCTTGGGGGCACAAGGGGGACCAACTATATTAGGCCGGTGGTTTCAATGTTCTGGGTGATCAGCTGACCTGCAGTGTCCAAAAATGCACTCTCTCTAATGACATAAGGGGCTTATGAACTGGACTGAAATGGCTGGAATGGACAGTGGGAAATTAGTTCTCTCTGCAGTTTTTGTTTTCATGAAATGTGAGGTGTTGCTGGTTCATCTCATGTTTTTGTTTATTTTCCTAACCATTTGCTTCTCACACTTTAATATCTCTGCTTTCTCTCTTTTCCTCTGCTTTCTCTCTCTCCTCACTTGCCCTATCTATCTCTCTTCTGTCTCTATCTCCTCTCTCCTTCTTTCACTCTCGTTTCTATCTCTCCTGTCTTGCTCTTTCTTTCACTCTTTCTCATTCCCCCCCCCCTTCTCTCTCTCTCTCTCTCTCTCTCTCTCTCTCTCTCTCTCGTGCCTTCTGTCTTGCTCATTTGCTCACACACACAGTCTTGGTTACTCACATTGCTTGTGTGTAGGAGATCAAACTGCATCCTTTGTTTTCCTCAGCGGCCTTTTTAATCTGTGCTGGTGCTCCTCTGGTGTCCAGTAAAGACTGTAAATGACACTGTTTCTGACCATACATCTCCATCGGTGTCTTTTCAGAGGGCTGAAGAACATGTGTTTAGGTCAAATTTCACAGCAGTGTGTGATTTATTTTGGTACAGCTCAAATGTGTCTGAATGTCTAATTGTATGAATGAGGAACTCTGATCAATCACATCATCTCAATCTGCCACCCACACAATAAACAGTTTGGAGGAGAGCACCTCCCACCCAGAGAGAGAGGACTGTTATACAGAATGATGAAGGAGGAGGACCACTCTACTCTCCGAGAGAGAGAGAGAGACAGAGAGGACAGTCATACTGAGAGATGGGGGAGAGGGGACTGTTATACTATGTAATACTGATTATTTGGGTGTCTGATCAATTACATCTCAAACTGCCACCAGCACAATAGACAGCTCAACACCATTATGCAGCATCAAGAGCAGGTCTGCTAGACTGTGCAATAGATTCTTCCCCAAGCCTGGCTCCTGAGCGTCACACTGCCTTCTCCCATACTGAACTGTCTACTCCACACCCTGCTCTGCACTACATAACACCACCTCTTCACTTTTTCTATGGCTGCTATGAGTGATTGTTTACATTTGCATTTCTGTCTACTTGAACGTTGCCCACACACTGCTATACTTACACAAATCGCTACATTTGCTCTCTTTAATACAGGTACAAGTACTCTCTTCAGTACATCTGCACTGTTTTTCTTCTCTCTTCATAGGCTTTAGTCTGTTGTATTTCAACTGTACTGTATACTGTATACAATGCTGTAGTGTTG
>JBBIGA010015950.1:0-14840 GCA_037576975.1 Alestes dentex | reverse complement strand
TAAATGTGAAACTTCACAGTTAGATAGGGCTCGGTGACATCTTTCCAACGACCCCTCGTTTAACATAATAGCCCCCCCAGAGTTAACCGAAAACCGTTCATCTTGGACAAAAGTAATGGGTCGTTGGAAAGAGTGAGCGATATAAATAAATAATTCCATGAAATGAACATTGTTTACGAGTTATGACTCACGAGTCACAACACCCAAGTCCAAGTCAAGTCTCATGTCGTTGAGGGCAAGTCTAAAGTCAAGTCACAAGTCTTTGTGCAACTCGAGTCCCCATCTCTGGCTGATGCACAGTGCACACACAGCATACTCATTTGTTTCAATTCGTCAGTTGCCACAAGACAACTTAACAACGTATACATAATAACCCAATACTCCTATAGACTGTAGTGTACGTTGTACACACTACTTTGTTTGTTGCATCGGTCTGCGTCTCCCAGTTAAAGTGTGTGTTTCCCCTACAGCTCTACACCGCCCAGCTGGTAAAACTGAGCGTGCTCTTTGCAGGCTCCTTCCTGGCTCGTAACCAGCACGCTCTGCCATCAAGAGTGAGGATTGGTTAATAGTCATCATGTGACTGATGCAAGCCAGATCCTTTTATTTAGCAAAATTGTGATTAATAGTTAAATGTTATTGTTGAGGGGCACAGACGGGACTCCACACGCACACACTCATTTAAAAAAGCCTCAAGAAAAGGGCACTTGGGGTACCCAAGGGGAAAGGGGCAGGTGCTCAAGCCCCCTTCGCCAAATCCCCCCCACCCCCCTTGAAGACATTAGATGGTGTTTCTAGAACAGCATGCAGATAGTACACAGGTCACTGTGTTGACACAAGCTTTGAAGTGGGACATCTTGCTTATTAGTCCAGCTTTATCTTGAGATTTCCATGACACTGAGACTGAATGAGTATACGATGCATATCATTGGGTACCCAATTAAAAGGAACAGTGAAGAATCTCTCAAGATCGTGGCTCTGTCTGTGTCAGGGAGTATCTTGATGACGAAAATGACCCTTACGCTGTGCTGGGATATTAAGTGGAAAAGATATTGGCCTCAGTACCTCCATCTCCCTCTTTCATCAAATCTCTGGTGTGGCTATCATCTAATATACAGTGATGATGCATCTGGAATCAAAATAAAAACTATCAATAGTGCTCCTATGGAACACTTTTGCAGGGTCTGATTTTGTGCTAGAAGGCTAAAAGGAAAAAGAAACTGAAAACTACAGTCAACATTCAAACTTAAGGATGGAACAAAACAATCTTGCTCAAAAAGTCCACAATATTTTAGAATAGTGTTGCAAATATAAAATTGTATATTATATTTATAATGTAATTACATAACTTAGTTAGGGCTGTCAGTATTTTGGAAAGTTAGGGCTGTCACTATTTTTATGCCATTAACATTTTCTTAGTTTGACACAAGACTTGTAATAGATTGAACAGATTGAAAATCAGATGCTTTGTTGCATAAAACAATGACTGTGGCTTTCAAAGTGATACATTCAAGACCTTCATAATTTCTGCAGACTATGCTGGATAGTGTTTGTAAGACACCTATGAACAAATCAACAGGCAGCAGCAAGTAACTAACGAAAGTGACAACATAGTGAAAAGCTAGGTTTTAAGCAAGTTTGATTCTTTTTGAACCAATAACTAGTTTGATTATTAACTTTTTTAAAGTATTAGTAGAAAATACACAGTTTCTAGCAAATATTATTTATTACTTCAAAGTATTAAGAATCAACAAGCTGATCTGAGAGTGAGATCAAAAGGTAAATCATATTTGAACCACTGACTGTACATGTAATCTATATGATGTGTACTACTGCAACTCCTACTGAACACTGATTAGCTCTTTAGGAATCACAAATTTTATGGACAGGTTAATTTGAAAATCTAAGCTATTAGGCCAAGTTAGGCTACTATAAAATGTACTGCTTTTAAATTAAAAAAATCAAAATCGGCTTGAGGCCGGCGGCGGAGGGCTTGAGGCCGGCGGCGAAGGGCTTGAGGCCGGCGGCAGAGGGCTTGAGGCCGGCGGCGAAGGGCTTGGTGGACCCTCGGGCGTGGAGCGGTGCGCTGGACCCCCTGGCGTGGTTGGAGAGCGCGCTGGGAACTCCGGCGTGGCTGGAGCGCGCGCTGGGACTCCCGGCTGGGCGCGGCACGCTGGGACCCCTGGCTGGGCGCGGCGCGCTGGGACAGCAGAAGGGTTGGAGAGGACGTCAGGAGAGGCGACGGGCTGGACTGGGGCGGTGACGGGCTGGATTAGGGCGGCAACGGGCTGGACTGGATCTGGGGCAGAGACGAGCTGGACTGGGTCTAGAGCGGCAACGAGCTGGACTGGGGCTGGAGCGACGACGAGCTGGACTGGGGCTGGAGCGGTGGCGAGCTGGACTGGGGCTGAAGCTCTAGACAAATAGAGAGGGTCCGGCAGAGAGAAAGATGCGGACGTAGAGAGAACTCTGGACGGAGAGAAAGAACTGGGTGGAGAGAGAGGATTGGGTGGAGAGAGAGATGTGGACTGAGAGAGAGGGCTGGTGGAAGAGAGAGGGTTGGCCGGCGAGAGAGACCCGGACGGAGAGCGAGACCCGGACGGAGAGAGAGACCCGGACGGAGAGAGAGAGAGATGGGTTGAGAGAGAGAGTTTGGTAGACGGTTGATCTGGGCAGGCTAAGGGTCCGAGAAGGGGTGAATTATGGAGAACGGGTGGACTGCCGAGAACGGGCGGACTGCCGAGAACGGGCGGACGGCTGAGAACGGGCGGACTGCCGAGAACGGGCGGACGGCCGAGAACGGGTGGAGAGAGGGACCGAGGAAGAGAGAGCGACCGAGGGAGAGAGCGAGGCTGAAGGAGATCTGGACTGACTAGGGGCCTGATAGAAGACGGATTATTGAGAGTGGGTGGAGTGACGAGATGCGATGGAGATGCGAGATGCGGTGGAGAGACGAGAGTGGGTGGGGAGACGAGATGCGGTGGAGAGACGGGTGGCAGCGGAGAGACAATAGCGGTTCGGTAAAGCCGCGCTTCCGCCAGAATGCTTAGTTCCATTAATACTTCCCATGGCGCGGAATGCAGGATAATTTCCCGCTGGAGGTGAGTGGCTAACCCCGTGTAAAACATGTGCAGTAGAAAACTTTCCCTACCCTGAACCTGGGCCGTTCGGGCGCGAAACTCCGCAGCATATTCGGCTACGGAGCGAGCTCCCTGGCGTACAGGCGTCAGCCGGGAGAAAGGCGGCTCGCTGGAGGCGTGGGAGGTGAGAGGCGAGCTCGCCAGTCTCTTACCGCTGTTATGGGCGTCGCCATTTTGGATTAGCCGGTCGCGTGGCGTGTTGGGGGCGGTAGACGGATCCAAGGAAAAGTCGAAGGAGTTCGCTGTGCTGTCATAGGTCTGGCATTCTGTCACAGAATGAGGAGGAGAGAGGTGAGCACAAGTGCGAAACTCCATGAAGATCGTTTATTAACATGAAGCACAAACACAAAACAGAACACAAGATAATGAAAACAAGGCACGGGGCCAGAGTAGAGGATGAGGAGATGAATAGTGAAACGAAACAACGTACCTCCCTGACCATGCTGCAACACAAGAAGGGAACAGAACTAAAGAGAACACCACAAGTGCAGACATGACATAGGTGTGGTAAAGAAAAACACAAGATCAACAAAACAACTGGACAAGACAAGACAATATTTAGAACAATTTGACAATAGCTACAGTCTGTATGAATACAATATTTTCTAGCGGCGGATTTGTAAGCAAAAATGCAGAAGAGAAGTTACAGAGAAAATACAGAACAGAGTTAAACAGCATACTAGCTCTTGTATATGTTCTAATCTTTTGGCTTGCATTTACGTGTGCAAATTAGAGTCGATGTTCAATACTGAAATAGGCCTAAACTCACTACACTCTTTCCTATTCTTCCCCTCGTTGGGAATAACTGAAATTACTGTCTCTCTCCATGTTCTCCATGGTTAACCCTTGTCATGTCTATTGTTAAAACAGTCAAAAAGTGTAGGCACTATTTCACCTCTGATGGCCTTGTCCCATTCATCAGGAAAGCCTTCCGTCCCTGGTGCTTTGTAACCTCTGCTGTAAAGACTTTATTCTGTATTTCACGTCTGGAAGGTAAATCTAGCAATTTTGAAAATGTTTTTACTTTCTGAGGGTTAACTGTAAGTGTTGAATATTCTCTAACTAGGTTTGCTTTTTCTCTACTCCTTAATTTGTTTATTTCCTATTTAACATTGCTTTAATGTATGGTACTCCTTTCGAATGTTTCCTTCCTAAAACTTACAGTTTCTTGTAAATCAGACAACTTTTAATATCTTGATGTTAAGGTTATGAGCTTTCCTCTGATCTGTGGCATCACAGAGAATACTTGGCGATACCTCTCAATTATTATTATTATCCATGTAGTTTTGCACATATTATTTGCAGGAATCATCACTTAAAATACTTGTATTAAGTCGCCAGAGCGTGTTTTTCTTTTCGTTCTTTTCTTTTCATAGTCTTTGAGTCTGTGCCTATCCAATTTACATGTAAAAAATATAGCCAATTCTTGAGTGGGCATGTTAACTTGCTGAATAAAATGGGAGTTGTTTTTCCATAGGGCGAAAGTCACTTCCAGCTGCATCAGCAAATTTTTAGTGATTGTAGCGTTAGAAGGAATCCTCTTTAGTGTATTCTAGTTACATATTAAAACATTACAGACTTCAGAAGCAATCAAATCAAAGATTTCCCTACTGAAGGAATTGTCCTGGCCTGGTGGTATATACACATTGTGACCTCAGTCTGATCAAGATCCCTTAACGAAAACATAACAACCCTCTTGTTCACTAAATTCAGATAACACTTGGAAATTCACTTCATTAGAAATTAGTATTGCTAGAGCTCTCCCCCTTCCCTTCTTGTAAAATGTGTAGAATGTATTATTTGAACCCTGTTTTGTTTTTAACTTTTCATGTTCTGTGCAATTAACTTGTCAGTCAACCATATTCTCACTATGAGCTATGGGCATCCCTTTACAAATACAAATCAAATATTTAATCTCATACAGAAGTCAGAACTGGCATTTGTAGGTTGTACTCAGTAAGAGGAAAAAACAAAACTCAGTCTTAGTGTGGAGTAAGCCATGGAGATTGAGCCAGTATAGTATTTACTTTCAGTCACTGAAGATGCAAAGTTCATTTCTTTTAGTGCAAATGCCAGTAATAAATAGCATAGTCTGGATAGTTATCCTGCTTTCCTGATTTTTTGCTCCTGAGATGCATGCAACTTTAACAGTCTGTTACCTCCCCTTCCTGTTCCCTCTAAGTCTATGTTGACCTTTGAAAACCTCGTAGCTTCTTCCTATTCCATTCCTGATGGATCTGCCAGCTGGCTGTATTTGCTGGTTGTTGCCAGGTGCTCCTCTGTACATGAGATCCCAGACTCGGCAGGCTTCTCCCATTCGACTGAAAAAACCCTCATCTCCAAGTCCTCAGCTGCCTCAGCTGTGTTCCTGTAGGATATCAGTCCACTATCAAAGAAGACTTGTAGGTGGTGGTGTTTGAAATCATTCTCCTTTCTCCTGAAGAATACTCCTAATTTGTGCATAAGGCTTCCTTTTCGCAAACGGTTCTGCTGGATAGTCGTGGTCGATCTTCGTGTCTTCCTATTTCCTCTTCCCTGCAGTGTGCAAAACCAGTTTTTATTTTCAACTCCTGAAAATATATAGCCACAGACCTGGGTTTTAGGTGGTTTGGGACCCAGAACTCTGTGGCACCATTGTGTTCCAAGTTCAATAAGGCTGTCAATGAATTGCTGAATGTTGTTTTCCTCGGTTCCCTCTGGGATGCCATAAATGCGATGTTACGCCTCGAGCGTGCTTCCAGATCTGTTAGCTTCATCTGTATCTTTTCCTGAGCTTGTAGTGACTGGCTCAACACCTCTTTGAATTCTGCAGTCCACTCTTCTATATTGGCTTCATCCACTGGCTGGCTAGCTACTGAATCTCCTCTCATATCGGAAAACTTCTTTCTCAATTATCTCTGAAAGTTATCCAGTTTGGTCTTCACCTCTATGGCCATCATCCGTATATCTGTGTGTATGGTGGTGATCATTACTTCCATTTTCACTGCGGTTGGCTCTGTATTTTGCTCGTGTCTGATATTACACTCTCCAGGTTCTTCAGACTAAGCCCACTCAATCGTCATCTTTTCGCTCCTTTATACTCTCCCAAGTTGCTCTTCCATTACTAATCACAGAAAAGTTTAAAAGTTATGTGTAATTAAAAATTTGCGGAATAAACTCCAACCGACCAAGAGGGGTTGTTTATGCATTCATCTGCTTCAGCTACCCCCATTATGTCAATGAATGTGAGCTTATACAGAACATAAAGAACCAACCCTTAGAGGACTGGTTCCATTTTTAGACACATATTTCAGACACTTTGAAGCCCCGAGAGCAGAGCACTCTAACCAATATTTTCAACTGCCCTTAAGAGCTAATGAATGGATATTTGGTTAACCATGAACAGGGAAGGAAAAAGAAACAGGGCTTGTAGTGCACACAAGTGGAAAACTGGTGCTGAATGGAAAATTTTGGAGTAAACAGTCGTACATTTGAAAAAAGCACATTTTATTATTCTAAAGTAGCCAAAGGAAATCTTTCGGTCCCTGAATTGAACTGGTAGGCTTTTGTGTTTGATGAGTACTGAAGGCTGCCCCTTTAGATGAGTCAATGAGCTAAAAGAAATATTAGAACTAATACAAAATATAGATTCTGCACAATATTGTTTTCCTCTGGAGATGATACGCCAACATAGTAGTTTGGCGAGGTCACACTGAGAAAAGAGCAATATCTTTTTGAACACAAGAGTAGTATTGTTCTTCTTAAGCTGTATTTTTTTTTTATAATTATGTGATTGTGGAAGCCATCACACTATTGATCTTTTTCTTTTTTTTATTATTATTATTATGATTATTATTATTATCACTATAGCTGAAAAAGGTACTGCTTCAAATCTGAACTCGTGTGGAATTTTGGAGCGGTTCCAATGCCAAAATGTCCATCAATATAGTGTAGTGCACAAGCATTTGTTCTTTTTATTGCTTTTTTTTTGATCATTTAAAGTCAAGAATTTTCCTCCATAGCCATAGATATCCATTCATCGAATGTTGGCCATCACGTCACTCTGCGAGCTGCTGGCAGAGAACCAGAGAAAATCAGCCACTAAACATAAGCCTTCAGGAGAGACAAGCCCCGTGACTGGAATGAGTCAAACATGCACCAAAACATGTTTTTTTCCAGGCAAAAGCCTTTATTTTGCCCTCTGTGCCTGTAATATAATGAATGAAATAAATTTGTAACTGTCATTTTGATTCATAACAAGGAAACGACCCATTGTGTTAATTTGAGCGTTTTGAAATGGGATGTTTTCTGCCACTTTAATGTTTTAATCCTCCTTCCTGGTGTGCTGGTTAACGTGTTGTACTAAGAGAATCAAGGTCGTGAGATTCATTTTAAAATTAAAACTTTCTTTCTTTAAAAAAAAACCAAACAAAACAGCCGTTAAGAGGCCCCCTTGTCAAGTGTGCACAGGTCAATGAAATATGTGTCACTGTTGTTGTGGTTTATCAAAAACAATCAGTCTGTGAATGTTTGTTTTATGCCCTGATACAGCTGTTAGTTCTCCAGCAAGCTACTCAAGCTCAGCTCTCTGTCTGCCTCTCTCTGGGGCCGAAAGTTCACCATGTCCAGAACACCATACCTACAGTAAAGCATGGTGGTGGTAGCATCCTCGTTCTTTTCAGCCAGGACTGGGGCACTGGGTCAGGGCAGAAAGAAAATTGGATGGGGCAAAATACTGTTAAACTATTGAGGAACTCCTGCTGTCCTGCTGCCAGGAAGTTGAAAACGAGAAGTTGTTTCAGTTTTCAACATTCCAATGACCTGTAGCATATAGTCAAACTGACCAAACAGTGGCTGAAGGAGAAAAGGGTGAATGTCCTTGTGTGGCCTTGTGTCAGAGCTCCAAACTTAAACCGTAAAGTAAAAAGTGGATCCCCAAAGTACTGAAAGAGGGAAGTGGTCCTTTATCAGTCTCAGTGATTGTTTTTTTATTTTTCCAAACTGTTGATATTATATCTTTCACTGCGTCAGGTAAACACAGGAAGGAAAATTCAAGATTGTAAAATCATGAAAAATAACCGCTAGATTATTAGACTACCAATGGAATCCAAAGTGACAGCCCTACAGATGCCTACAAATGTCTGATTAATTTTATTACTAACTACTCACGTAGCTTCATATATCCTTATATTCAAACAACCACAGCCATGCCTAATTAACAAGAGGAGGGGGCAAAAGTAGGCATAACTCAAGAATACTGAGCGTTGATTATCTAAAGGATAAATCCTGCCCTCTGCTTCTTAACTAAGGCAGATACGAAAATGCAGAGGCATCGCATGTAAACACGCCTGCTTTCGGAACAGAGTATGGACACCTGTTGCCATGCCGACACATCTCGGACACACTGAGGCACTGATAGCAAGCTACAAAGTACTCACTGTGTGTGTTACAAAACACGGGCAGAATTTTGATGACCATGTGTTAAGCGCAGAGAGGACTGACCCCATTTCTGCAGTATTTAATGAACACCGAGCAGAATTTATTATCTATTACACAAAATCCCAGCAGGGCACGGAGAATGAATAACAGCTCTTAGTGGTGACATTAGAACAGGCACACTGTGGCAGATATACGCTGGAGGGCTGATGTACCAGGGCCACCTACACACCTGCAAATTACTATAAAGAGACAGAATTAACAGCTCAACATACATGTGATCTCTGAGAAAACAAAATTACAAATTCTCTTAGACTGCACCCCCTTTTGTAGCCGAGTGCACCGTTCACACATTTTATTATCAGTTCCAACTTGTTTACAGTTGAATTGGTCAACTGCCGATCTTTGGGCTATTTTTAAGTAGCTAATTGGACATTTACTAATATTTTAGAAAAAAGAAAATAACATTACTCATGTACAAACTAAACTAAAATTATGCTATGAAAGTCCATACAAATATGCAGTTCTGGAACCTTTTTAGTACAGGTCTCTTTTTGACTGACCCTAGACGCACAATGTACAAACGTGTTTATGAAGTGAACAGCTTTAAACCACGGTAAACACACGTGAATGAATGTGGCTATACTTAGGTCTAACCACAAACCCTGAAGACTGCTAACAGGCTAATATGCTCCTCCACTAGCTTAGAGAATACTTCTACATGAAGTACTGGTAGTCAATAAATGGTCATGACTAAACAAACATACTAAAACATTTCATACCTTCTGTTACTTCAGGACATGTTAGGAGGTTGTGGAGAGGGAGCTGCACAAAGAAAAGCCACATGACTGCTCCTTTATATTACAAATAACAAATATAGCCAAAATGCCTTCAATTATTCAAAGTTGTTTTTTTTTTTATCAGTTAAAATAGAAATGACAAAAAATTGGCACATCTTTATGGTTCCTATATCTTCATAAATGACAAATTTCAGGTCTTTTCAGTCTTTCCTCAAATCGAAGGACACAAAATGACACCCTCTGAGACATGGATCAAGGTTATTTAATTACAGTTCAATTACACTCTTCTTGGTTGCTTGCCTCTATTTAACCTGCATCATCCAACTTAAATTACTCATGCACACGCGTGACTGTCACCCTCGAGGCACGCAGCACACGAAACAAGGACACTCAGGCAGAGAGAGACACACATGCAGACAGCGGAACGTAGCCTATTTACTAAAAAAAAAAAAAAAAGAAACACCATCAAAAGAACTTCAGTTATTAGTTCACAAAATATATCATTTCAAGCACATTCAATGTTTGTCCATCTACTTTCAAAAAACTTCAAGGCCTTGATTTTTTTTCTCTCAAACTCAGACAACTGCATAGTCTTGATCAGTCATCCAGGCCACTAAACAGTTAAAATACTGTCAAAATAAATAATGCATAATGCTGTATATTAGTGGTGTCATGTGGCATAATTTTAGAGATACTGACGAATTGTAGATTATTATTTCTACATGAAAGAACTCCTAGGAGTTCTTTTGGATTAGTAAGGGCATGGCTTTGATGGCTTTGTGCAGACAAAGCCTCTCTCCCATGGCAACATTTCCTGCAAACCGTTTTTACTCTGAGTCAGTCATTATACTGGTGCAAGTGAAGGGGGTTCAGGAAGCAAATCAGCTTTCATGATGCAACTAAAAGACTGTGAAAGGGTAAGAGGTGGTAGATACAAATAGCCTGTACATCCACCGAAACATATCAGCTGGTTTGATCGGAACATTCAGACCAGAAGAGTGTTAGGTGCTGAGTACTCTTCCTTCAAAGCTCTTGTATTTTAAACATAAATCTTAACATAAATTTAAACACAAATCTAAAAGTAAATAACTTAAACAAGGAGCACCAAAAGTTAGAGATAAAATATGTAAGCTAATTTCTGTTTTACTGAATACACCATGACCTCCTAAATTTGAGCCTACTGTAGAGGACGTGTTGGGCATGTTCTGCAGTGATGCATATTCCATATTCACTACTTCACCACATTTTCTTCCGTCCCATATAAACATGCTAAGAGGAGCTGAGCTCAATTCAGGGGGTCCTCGAGTTACGGCACAGATACGTTCCTTCGACAGTGATGTAACCTGGATTTTGGTGTAAGTTGAAACACACCCTAGCCTCAGTCACTGACCGATCCTAACACAGCTGTAAAATCATAAAAACACAAGTAAGCCAAAAAAAAAAAAAGGAAAACTCCCTCACTCATACAGTTTTCCTCACTCTTACTGCGTATTCCTCCGCCGTGCGCAACCAAACTAGTTCACCCACGTAGTCCATAAGTATGAGGCTAGCGGTGTAAGCCGAGTGGGAGTGAGCATTGTAAACTTGAAACAGCGTTTGTCGAGACTGTTGTAACCCTAGGACCCCCTGTATATGCAGGTTTGATAGCTACCCACATACCGACCCTTATCTGTGTACTATTAAGCCCATTTATTGAGGCTTGTTGTGAAGTTGTAGGGGGGAATACACACTGAAGCATGTTCCTTCTGAGCCTGACTGATTTTTGCTTTGCTGTGGTTGTGCCACTTGTTTGTCAATATCTTCGATGTGTGTGTGTGTGTGTGCGTGTGTGTGTGTGTGTGTGTGTGTGTGTGTGTGTGTGAGTAGATGCAAATGCGTGTGGAAGGGGAATTGACATATCTGTCGTCATTTTCGCATCTCCTTGCTTTTAATGAAAAAGTGCAGGGAGTGTGTGCATGGTTTTGTTGTCATTGGCATACATTTGTGGGACAAAATCATTCTGAGTTTATAGTCAATATGGCCAACATCTAGCAAAACGCTCCTTCCAGTGAAGAGCTTTTTATTCAAGGTCTATGTTTTGTTTTTTTTCTTTCTGAGACAATAAAAAAAAAAATACTAGCAAGGCATGCACTAATCTATTGTACATTCTAAGATTTATTGAGCTTCTTGTACATTCTTGTTCTGGCTTTCCAAGCTGAGGCTGGCTCATTGCAGGAGCCATGAAGAGATTTGTGTTGCATGAATAGCTTAATTTAATTTACCCTAATCTATTTTAGGTCGATCTGTGGCACTGCATGGGCTCACAAACAGAAAGAGCTTTGACTAAACAACACATTGCCGGCATAATATGGTGAACATGAAACTGCTCATGTTTAATCCTCTAACTGTGATGATTTCCACACACAAATTTAATTGTAGTATCCAGAATGCTATTGGATACTGCTTTGATGGTATTACAGAAACACATTTGTCCATTCACACACCGGCCATTTAGCGTTTCATGTCAAGTGTAAGGTAACTGGAACATAGTCAAACTGGTCTGGAAAGCCAGGGATACAGCGACTGTTACAGATCCAACACTGCACTTCATTGCAAGGTGTGAGGTTACTATGGCATCCAGTCACACAGAAGCAAGGCAGAAACCTCTCATCAAGTATTAAAAACTGAAAGGTTGTGCCCAAAACACCCTGGAGTCTTCTGCACAGTACAGTGATCACAGCCTCATTCTGCAGACACCATAGTGCGCATCCTGCAATAAATGCCATAACCTTTAGAACTCAGTATGTGTATGTAAAATCTGATTTCAACAAATATAAACGGTGTAAAATAGTCTAGAACCGGTGTTTGTTCTCCTACACACCGGCAGTTTGCTGCTTTTACACGGCACGCCACCGCTCTGCGGCTTTCCAGGCCCCTCCCTCTGCGGGTTTTCCCACACACCTGTGTCCGGAGACTACCCTGAAAGTTCTCCCGTTGTTCAAAGATCTTGTGGTTTTCTTTTCTGTTTTATTTTTCATTTGTTTGTTAAATAAAAGAATTTGGAAATGTTGTTCTTGACGGTCATTTGCATGTAACACCATTTTTAAAACCCAAATAGCGGAATTATTACATGTTTTCATTTACAATAAGTCTGGTTCTATGTGACATAGGACCACCAAACAAAGCTCAGCATGACGTCTGACACCTCAAGCATCAACACAAACCGGGAGAGCTTCCATATAAGGAGGAGTTTTGCTGTATGACGACAATTTACCATTTATTGCATTTCCGGCTCAGATCCATGCTGCTCGTGCTCTAAGGCTTAAAGTTGTGCTAGTGCACAAAATTCAGCTTTCGAGATAGATGCTACTACAATGTTTTAATATGCAGTTTTGCACTTTCCATTTTCATATGAAGCAGAAAGTCACGCATTTTCAGAATCCACTGAAGGAACGCCGATTTCTGACTATTCAATAAATGTTGAGGCATGTGCGTTATAATTTAGTCATGCAATTTGCAAGAGGCTAATTGCTGATCCTTACATGTTTTCACTGAACTATGAAGGCTAAAGTCTGAAGCACGACATCCATTTCTCAAAATGGATGAGGAAAACCTTGCAAATGGCTACGTAAAAGCTTTCTGGCATTTGCATTTAGGTGTAATCGCTAGTATTATGTAAAAACCGGTAAAAATGTTTGGAACCAAACCGCGACTTGTTAAATAAAGTGTTTGTGGGAGTGGGACGTTAAATTCTATGTATGTGAGAGAGCTCATGTTGCGATAAGTCATTCATGTCGGGCCTGACCACCATATATTTCCATTAAAAAAATAATAGAACTGTACAAACATTTAAAAATGTTAAGTGTGAGTGTGAATAAGAAATTTCCGGGATGTATTTCAATGGTAGGATGTATTTTCGTTGGAAATGGTGAAGGCTGGAAGAGTAGTAATTGGGCATCAGTACATAGTTTGTACGACACTGGGAAAACTGCATCACAAAGAAAGGTGACTATGTTGAAAAGTGAAGTACTTGAAGTGCTTGTTTTTGAAATTCTTAATAAGTAGAGTTTAAAAGGTCCCTTGAATGATGATGAAATCAAAAATGAGATAAATGTCACTACACTTCAGTCAAGGATTACAAAAGCAATGGTAAACAAGGTAGATAAAAGGGTAGTTTTGGCTTCAAATAAAGACTTAATTTAATTATGAGTGAGTGAACAGCCTGACATCAAAATACATCATACAATAAACAAACCCGCTGTGGGTATTTGTTGACAGGAAACCAATGGGTTTTAATGAAATGTTTTTTGTGTTGTTTTTTTACCTAGTTAATATTTCAGCTCAGTTCCGTCATTCTGTAAGCTGTTACATTTAAGATGTGATTTAACTAAGAAACAAACTGGAGCACAACTTTGAAATTCTGCAGAAATTAAAGTGAAGTGTTTATATGGCATGAGAAGACAGGCCTGAGGTGAGCTGCCGTGAAATGAGCCTCATTAAACAATTAAATCCCACATGAATGAACAGTTCATGTAAGAGTACATACATGACGTAATGAAAAGCATTAACTGATTTATAACTTTGAGCTAATATTCAGCCTATAAAAAGAAGGCTTTGCGGGGCTTTTGGATGATCAAAGAGAATCTGTTTACCTTAACCTTACTGTGCAATATCTATATACTGTGCAATAACATTACGCTCACGGTCCAACATCCACTACTCACTGTACATGATCATTACTGTGCAATACTTAAACAATATGCAATAACCCACACTGCCTATCACACTGTATATAAAACCTTATTTAGTTATTTATTCTTTCCCATATGTATATAGTGCCACATCTACTCTAAACGCTAGCTTATGTAGCTAGCAAACAAGCTCTCTATATTAGCTAGCAACAGTTTCAGGTTGCAGAGAGAGGGGTTGTCCTTGTTATGCTAAACTGTCAAAATACTGAGTTTAAGCTCAGTTGTGTGCAGTGTGTGTGTGGGTGTGCGTGTACCTCCTCAGCGTAGGACTTCTTGCTGGCACCGCGGGATGCCCTTGAGGATGGAGCCTGGAAGGCTGAAGAGAATGAAAAAAAAGTGTGAACAGCTAAATAAATTTAAAAAATGCAAATGAACAAACACAGCCTGTAACTTCTCCAGTCAGAGTTACTTTGATAAGTCACTCAAAGCCCAGAACAAAACACAACATGCTATTTTTTCCACTGTGAGTTTGTTTGCCTGTATGTGTGTGTGTTCATGAGGTGCACAGATAAAAAGAAAAACCCAAGGGATGTGTAGAGCTGCTGTGAACGCGGGACAGAGTGTCATTGCACTGACGAATGAGTCTGCAGCCCAATCACGCTGAGAAATGACAGATTAAAAACATCCAAAAGTGAGAGTGAGAGAGAGAGATAGAGAGAGCGAGAGAGAGAGAGAGACAGAGAGAGAGAGAGAGCGAGAGAGAGAGAGAGAAAGAGAGAGAGAGAGAGAGAGAGAGAGAGAGAGAGAGAGAGAGA
>JBBIGA010015940.1:0-14841 GCA_037576975.1 Alestes dentex | reverse complement strand
CTGACATATTTAAACAGCTGTCAACAAATGAAAAAGTATATTATTTGTCACTAGTCTGTTTCTGTCTATCTATCGCTTGATATCAAACCCTCACTTCTGCCGTCCAATATGGTGTGGTCACGTGATCACAGTCACATGTCTGCAGAACATCAATACTGAGTGATGGGGGAGGGGGAAGACCAAAAGCCCTGTCCAAGAAAGCAGGGTAGCATCTCTACCACTTGAGACAGCTGAGAAAATCTGCAGTCTCTCCCGTGATCCTAAAGACTTTTTACTCTGGTGCTGTAGAAAGTTTTTTGACACAGAACATCACCTCCTGGTTTGTGTCCAGGACATTAAGGGACTATAGAGAGTGGATCTGGCTGCAGAACGCTGCAGGAGATCAGCTCTGCCGTCTCTCCAGAACATCTACACCAGGAGATGCAGGACCAGAGCAATCCCGCCCCAGTAACTGCTTGTTTCACCCGCTCAGATCAGGCAAACATCTTACAGCCAGAACAGAGAGACTCAGGAGGAGCTTCAATCCTTAGGCTGTAAGACTCCTCACCCAAGACAAACCACCACAGCTAGCAAACCGTACATAACTCCTCTGACAATAGATATATGCATATATGTGTATATATACACATATACATGTTTAATGTATATGTACAGTAAACATTCAATGTCAGTTTTGCATATTATGTCTGTCTTACACAGAATATTTTTCTTATTCTATTTGTAGTCTAATTGTTTTTCTATTTTTAGTCTATTTGTTATTATATTGTCTTTTCTTTACTTATCTCTCTTTATTTGCACAGTCTTAGGTGTGATTTGGGGTACATTTCACTGCAAACTGTACTTGTATAACTGTATGTGACAAATAAAGAATCTTGAATCTTGAATTGTGAAAAGGGCCAAAAGGATCACCGATTTGCAAAGTTTATCAATAATCAATAAAAAAAGCATTTGATTCAGCTTTGGTTCCCAGTTTTGGAGTCATTTTTAACATGTCTTTCATCATTAAATCGGTCCCTTCTTCCAAACACACACACACACACACACCAAAAAATATTGAGTAACAATGTGGTGGCATTGCACGCCAAAAACACAGTCTGCGTCAGAAGCTACACGGCAACAACAGCACTAATCCACAACAGGACTTTGCAAGAAAGGGTAACACTCCACTAAAGTGACGCAGAAGAGGTCCTGAGAGGATCTAGACATGACGAAGATGGAGAAACAGAGAAGAAAGCAAAAGCATTACTGCTACTGAGCGGTGATACGTTATCAGTAACTCAATCAGATCTCAGCAGCATTAATGCGAACGCAATCAGTTCACAGTAATAGTAATGCCAACAAATCAGCTCTTAGTAGAAGTAATGCTAACCAATCAGCTTTCAGCATCAGTAATACCAACCAATCAGCTCTCAGTGGAAGTAATGCCTATCAATAACCTCCCAGTAGCAGTAATGCTAACCAAATCAATTCTCAGTTGCATTAATGCTAATCAGCTCTCAGTAACAGTACTGCCACCCAATCAGTTCTCAGTAGCCGTAATGCTACCCAACCAGCTCTCAGTACCAGTAATGCTACCCAATCAGCTCTCAGTAGCAGCAATGCCACCCAATCAGTTCTCAGTAGCCGTAACGCTATCCAACCAGCTCTCAGTACCAGTAATGCTACCCAATCAGCTCTCAGTAGCAGTAATGCTACCCAATCAGCTCTCAGCAGCAGTAATGCTACCCAATCAGTTCTCAGTACCAGTAATGCTACCCAATCAGCTTTCAGTACCAGTAATGCTACCCAATCAGCTCTCAGTAGCAGTGATGCTACCCAATCAGCTCTCAGTACCAGTAATGCTACCCAATCAGTTCTCAGTACCAGTAATGCTACCCAATCAGTTCTCAGTACCAGTAATGCTACCCAATCAGCTCTCAGTAGCGGTAATGCTACCCAATCATCTCTTAATAGCAGTAATGCCAACCAATCAGCTCTCATTAGCATTAATGCTAATCAGCTCTCAGTAGCAGTAATGTTACCCAATCAGCTCTCAGTAGCAGTAATACCATATTTGGGGGCATATTTACGGCATATTTTTACTACATCACAAATTCACAGCTTTCACAATTCATGGGTGCTTTTGGACCGTAACCCCCACAAAGTTCTGGGGTCGACTAACAAGCTACAGTTCGTGTAGAGTATTACAACCCCTCAAAATGGCCATATGGACCATATGAACATTATATGTGTATTATAGAGCTTTATAGAGCACTTTAATAATAAATAATAATAGTATAATATGCCACTACTACTAATAATAATAGTATAATACTACAAACTGTATAATCCATTCGACTTTTTTCAAATTAATTAGCTTCAATTCCAACTAATCGCTGTTGCCAAATTTAAATATCACTGCCAAAAACACCCACACTTGTCAGATGGCGCTAATTTATCGTCTTTATAATCAGCTGACCCGAGGCCGTGATCATGTCAGTGTCAGTGGAGCATGTGGACGAGGATTTGACCTTGGATTGGTTACTGCAGGACACAGGCCAGATAGGACACACACACACGAAACAGAGTGATCTGGGCTAGTCCAGCAGCCAGGAGACTTACAGACATCCCAGCATGCTCGTCTGGGCCTCTCTCTCACACACACACACACACACACACAGAGACAAACAGACCCACAGATACAAACACACACCTCGCTGACCATATGCTAATGAAATAACGCATGCATCACCGAGCATTAGCATATAGCAGCTAGCCAACAAAGCAGCAAGAATTCCAGCCTAATGAGCGCTAGCTTCCCCTGCTATGTTAACATACGCGCGCGCACACACAAACACACACACACACACACACACATACATACACACACACACACACACACAGGAGATGTTCTTACCTTTGGTTGTCTGATCACCAGCCTGTGGGTGGACAGAGAGAAGAGTGTTTTTGTAAACATGTTACACACACAGGCAATCTGCATAAAACATCTCATGAATATTCATAACGCTCCACTGTAGCAGGCAGACAAAACCTGACCCGACATTCGCTCTTGTCATAAATCAGAGACGTCAGTTTGGGAATTAATTAAAGCACTCAGTTCAGTCAGAGGCAGCTGGACCCCCAAAACTACAGAGGAGTGGGTCAGCACTCACTACTGTCCTGGGCATGTTAACGCGTTATTATCGCGTTAACGCATTATTTACTTAAGGCCGACAATTATTTGATCGCGCATTAACACAGGGGGGTTTTTTTTACCCTTTTATTTTGAAAGTTTGCTGCTTTTTTGGGCTCGTGAGTGCATGCAGCAAGCAGCGCTGCGTCTCGACTGGTTTTCGCGGATGTCAGGCGTCCCATTTCTTTTGTCCATATTATATGCGGCAAATAGGTTTGGTTATGTTTAAGATGACATTTACAAGAAATATCTGAACTGTAGCTGTGTAACCGTGTTAAAGGGAAAACTGCCGTTAAAAAGCTCTTTATTTGTTTAAAGTGTTTGCAAACCAAATGTTACTGCACTTTTATTCATACAGCAGTACTTTAAAAATAAGAGTGTGCAATACAGAGCTTTTGATTTATTTAGTTTTGCGTATAACAATGCGATTAATTTTACTCGTTGTCCAGCATTTTTTATTTATAAATATATACACACACACACACACACACACACACACACACACACACACACACAGACAAGAGATTGAAAGAGAAGAAAGAAAAACAAAAAAGAGACTAAAAAGTAGAAATAGAGAGAAATAAAAAGAAAGAACAGAAGACAGAAGAGAGACAGAGGATGAAGGGGGCAAAAAGAAAGATAAAACTCACCTTTTTCTGAGCAGCTTCTTTTTTTGTTTTTTCCTCGTGCTTTTTCTTTTTCTTTTCTTCCATCAAACGGTTCTCTTTCAGAAATGATTAGCTTCCCTCAGCTGAAACACACACACACGAAAACAAGATTAATACTTTATGTTTTCGTCTGAGAGAGGAGAGGAGGTGGAAGAGAGGAAGCAGGAGAAGGGAAATTAGAACACCTGCAGACGGATCTTCTCCAAGGACATGGTGTTGTGAAAACACACCCCGTTCCCTGAGACATGTCCTTCACCACAGAACTCCCCAGAGGAACATCTCACAACATCACTACGGCCAAACGACCAACCGAACTACAGACTACAGCTACCCAGTTGACTGAGAATCACACAGTGACCTACGTATAAATCATTCAAGCATTACAAAGCACGTCCAAGGCCTGAAACAGTGAAGAAACAGGTGCAAATAATTCCAGATGATCAGGCGGTACTCAGTATACTGGTGGTGCTGAATGCTGAGAGGTTGGAACACCTTTATCTAGGCACGTTGTCTCTTTAGGCACTTTGCAGCCTGTCACAGTGCAACATTTGTTTCCATTTCTTTCATTTAATCTACTCAATATTCCAAAGAGATGACAGTTTGATGTACAGGAAATAGTATTTTTGCGCCAACATGGTGATTCAAAGCAAAATATGAAGACATGCACAATACTGTAAACACTAAAACACATTAAACAGGGTGATTCTGTGCTGAAAGTGATTTCCACTCAAGAAAGCTTACTGTGATCCAACTGATCACAATAGCGATAAATATCGCCACTTCTTCCACCCAGCTTTAAAGCAGCGAGTGTAATAACGGCTGGTATAATCAGCTGCCAACACTCAGTATAAAGATCAGAGAGTTCCACCTTCCAGTTAAAAGCTCACCTTGTTGTGATGTCAGCACAGGTGTACAAACCACCTCTGGGCCAAAAAAGTGCGGATCTGAACTTTTAACACCACTCTGCAATACCATACACACATTCAGGAATGACACATTTTTTCAGTTCGATTCCATTTAATTCTGAGGTCAAAAACAAAACAACCAGGTCCTGGAGATCTACCTTCTGTAGCCTGAGAAGAAGCTCATTAGCCAGAGCAGAGGCCGCTGACTGGCTGGAGATTCAGTATGGGGGTGTTGCAACAGGTTAGAAGCAGCTTGTAGACAAAAAGTGCAGGAGAGCAGATCCCCAAGAGGTTGGCTGGTGACCACTGCCCTTGAGTTTATAAACCCACTTTACTCTAAGAGGCTGCACCATACGGCAAGTTTTGATGGATTAGTGTAGAGCTGCTTTAGTTTTCTTACTTAAGTGAGGAATTTATCAAATCTCCTGCACAGTTCAGTGTTTAAGGAGTAAACAGTGTGGTTCAGTTTGGGTTTAGTGGTTCAGGAGAACTGTCCACAGTGGTGGTAAATGGAACCAGAAGCTTGCCTCTAAAATCTCCCTCAGAGAAAGTTATTCCATGAAATGGTTTTGGTCGTGCAGTCTTGTGCCTGAGATATTGTTCTACTAAAGTTTGGAGAAGCTTTTCCTCCTAAAACTAAACCCATTCATGGTGGAGGGAAACATGCAGGGCGTAATGAGGCAAAATAGTTCCCCAAGAAAAGTGATTTAGTTCAGATTCTCCATTAATTTACCATCATCCATATAAACACTCAGACACACGGGGAGCTTCACTGGGGGTCAGTAGTAAATAAAACGGCTGTATTTGTGTTGGAGACGTCAGGTTCCATTCACCTCCACTGTGAAGAAATAAGTCTCTACAATAACAAATACTAAACCAATTTTATCAGGAGGAGAAGCTTCAATAAAGGAGACAGACAGACAGGCTGCAAGACTACAAAAGCAGGGCCTTCTGGGACAGAGCTGGCAGACAGCCAATGCCAATTAGCCGTCCTGGTTTACCCTCTCACCCCACCACCTTCTCTAATCCCATTGGCTGACACGCTCACCCCCCCCAGCTCAGTCAGCCAATGAGAGCGGGGTAGGATGACGACTCTCGCTGGCTCTTCTTGGCTGGAATCCAGAAAAAAGAACGAGGGAGGAAAGCAGAGGGGAAAGCAGAGGCATGGTGTTGAAATTACCCCTCGTTCGTGTGTGTGTGTGTGTGTGTGTGTGTGTGTGTGTGCACTCAGTGGGGGAGGACACCGAGCGGATTTAAAAATACACACCGCACCCTTTCGGTGTCAGAAGTTTCCAAACGCCAATGCTGCTGCTCACTGGACGGACATGAGGAGGAAAAATAAGCAAATAAACACACACACACACACACACACACACACACACACACACACACACACACACGAGAACACATCAGCTCAGGAATGAGCCGCTTCTCCAACAGCCTTACAGCTAGAGTTGGGAGATGCGGCAAAAATATATTTTCACAATATGGCCCCATTTTATATTAACTGTGTAATAACTGTGTAACTCCACATTAACACATGCAACCACTGTGTAACTACTGGTGGTGTGTTCATTGTTACAGCTGAACAACAGTAGTGCAATCTATGCAATTACACATACATTAACTTCAGCTTTCACAAGTAATTATGCTCCCTCAGCATGAAACACCTGCAAAATGTTCAGAAAATTATGTAGTGACATAATAATGGTAACAACAGATATCACTACACTGCACATCTCTGCATGTGTTTCCAGAACCAGAGAAAACAATGATAGTATGAGACCTACAGCAGAACATGATTGCCATGGTGATAGCATTACTCCTATGACAGTATCTCTCCAGAGCGACAGCATTTGCTGCAAAGTGTTTTAAACCCACACTAGTGTTTCTCACTGCATCTGACAGTGCGTTCAGTGTTTTTGTGATTAAGCAGGTACTAAGACCAATACTAGTATCCAGTACTGGAGAACCTGCAGCTTTATCAGATTCTGATGAGATGGTATCTTGTTCATTCCAGAGGACCATGAATCCAGTAATGGTTGTGTTGATGAATGATTTGTCATCTGATGCCATGACAACCAGTGATCAGAAAAAGAACCAGGAACTGGCACGATACAATTTTTCATGTCCGATATTGATGATGATACCGCACCCTCTGCATAAACCTCATCTCATCTCATCTTTTTTCTTCTTCATCAACTAAGCTGCTCACAACACATATGTCTGAATCTGATACGGCTCCCTTCTTCCTCTAGGGGGCTCTGTGTAAGTTATAAAATTTCCTACATCCATATTCTGCCCCATACGTCCATTATGGAGTTCTGCTCCCATTCACTGAATCTCCAGTGGCTATTTTTCAGACATATTTTACACTGGTTTGAGTCCATATTTTAAATGCACTATGTAGGTAGCAGGTAGCCATTTGGGACACAGTCCTGCTGCTTATTCGTGTCCTCTTTTGAGTTTAGCTCTGTGTTTATAGGATCATTCAGGCCTTTTCTGATATAAGATCCAGTGACTTTGACCCGGATTGGACACCCACACCCCGGCCAAGAACTTGACTCAGGGTCCGGATTTGAGGACGCTTTATCTTGAGAACGTACTGAAGTAGGTTCTCACATTAAATGCCCTTCCTGCTCGTCTCTCCAGCAGAATTCCCCACAAAAACAAAGAAGTTCTTGCTCAGCTCAGGTAATTTGAAGAGAGGACACAAAGAGGAATGCAGCAATCAGCACATTCACAACAGGGGACTGAAAGAAAAGGATACGAGAGTGAGAAAAACCACACAGAGAGAATTTAAAGTGATATTTTACCAAAAAAGGTACTTTATATTCTCTTTCACCCCAAAAGACGGTTCAAAAAGCACCTGACATTTTCTCATGGTTCAGATTGTTCCTTGGTTTCCATGCGCATCACAGTTTAGCTGGGAAAAATGTAACCAGTTTTAAAAGAGACTTTTTTCCTTTTTTATTAAATTGCAGTCAATCTGCAATTTAATCTTGATCTGAATCCCATGTCTCAAGCACTTTGAACCTCAATTGGAATTCCGTGCCTCAAGCACCTTTAACCTTGATCAGAATCCCATGGCTTGAGAACATCTAAGCTCGATTTGCCTTTTGCCTTTTTCAGAATGTAACTGCACCAGAACATGGTTGCTGTGGCGGTGGCATTACTCCTGTATCTCTACAGGGCAACAGTGGAAGCTGCTATGGTTCTATGAAATGCCTTAAACCCACATTAGTGTTTCTCCGGTATTCCACAGCTTTATTGGATTCCGATAAGACAGCAGCTTGTTTGTTTGCAAGATTCAAACGCCCAACCTTCCGACTGTAGGGTCGTTTACTGACATGCTGACCAAGGAAGGGAACCAGAAACTATTGGCAGCTTGACACCACTATTTCGTGTCTGATTCAGATACAGGTGGAACCATCAATTCAAACAAGAAGATGGTGATTAGGAGGGATAAGTTTGTTAGCTACATTAGATCATTTGTTAGCTACATTAGCTTTGCAGCTCCAGAGCTACAATGAAAGAGGTGTGCTTCATTTCTTGCTGACTGTACACATTAGTGGTGAGGATGGTAAAAAGCTGAACTATCACTTCAACACATGCAAATGTAAACAGTTCCCCACAGTCCGCCCCCTCTTCACAAGAAGAGCAACAGAGGTTTGCTAAGCTTTCTTTGAGTGTGATGCTAGTTAGCAGAAAAAGGGAAGGAAGCCAGAACAAGCCATAGCCTTGAAACGTGTGTGTGTGTGTGTGTGTGTGTGTGTTTTTGAAGCGGGATTGTGCTGGCACAAGGCCAGTCCTGTGGAGGCCACAAGGTTAACAGAGAGCCGAGTGTTTGGCAGGTTGCTTCTCGCAGGCCGGGGTAACCATGGGCCTTTACACTTTTTGCTGCGGAGCTTTAGGAACCCACAGACATCTACATCACCACGCACTGACCCAGAATTTAGAGAATTCCCTCCCTTTATCTGATAACTAGCATCATAGTTTTGTAACATCACAAAAAATGATTTGAAAATGTGTTATAATACTAATGGTTTGTTTGTATCATGCAGCTCTACCTAGCACGGTATCCTGTACAGTAAACCCCCACAATAACGCGGATCAGCATCGCGGATTTTCTTCTGAGAACCGAACTAATAATTGTTAGTGGAAACCCCCGCACTAATGCAAAAACTGCAGATATCCTTTGCATTTTTTTTGCCTTAGTGACGCCCGGGCCTTGACCACCACGTCCCCTCGTCCTCGTGACGACTTGCTAAGCACCGCGTCCAAACATAAACAACCCAGCTCCAGGACGAGGGGGCATGGCAAACAAGGCTCGGGTGTCACAGGTTTTATCGTGGCAGTATGTCATTTTTCATGCATTTTAGTGCTAAATTACTAAGAAAAATATAATTTGATGCCCTTTGCTGATGCCCTTTGACGCAGTGGCAGTCCAGAATTTCCCCCGTGGAGTGTCTCAAGTATTCTCCTGTTTTTCGTTTTGTTCTTCTTAAAGCCCTGTATTTTTAATACTGTAAATTTCTTACTGTATTTACCTGCTAATACCAAAGAAAATGAGTGTGCATAAATTACAGTTCAACTGTACAGTACGAATATGGGTTTACCTTTACATTTTCTTTCAGGGTAATGTATTAAGCTGAGTTTACATTTACATTTACATTTACGGCATTTAGCTGACGCTCTTATCCAGAGCGACGTACATCAGTTTAAAATGAAATTAAAGTGTTTTGGGAGCATATTTGGGGGCATACTTAGGGTTTACACTGTAAAAATAGACATTTTTAGGCATTTTTTTTATTTACCACATCACAACACCCCAGTTTTTCACTTTACGCAGGTGCTCTTGGAACGTAACCCCCACGATAAGCGGGGGTTTACTGTATTCTAATTATAGTATCACATTATACGGGGCAGCTTCAGGTGTTCTGGCACATAGATTTTGAAAGAGAATGTGTCCCAAATTACCCAGCATATGGTCCCTTGGCATACCTGAAAACCTCCATTCTGTATGGCACTGTTACCTGGTTTTATTTTCATTAAAATAAAACCCCTAAATAAATTCTCAGGGACATTGGGGAGGAATCTGGAACAGAACCAGTGCACAAACCAGCACATTAGAGGCAAAAACAGTTCCTCGACTTACTCCATCATCATGAGGCCGGTGCTGACAGCTACCACGGAAACCACACACACACACATACAGAAACAACGGAAGCTATTCACAATACCCAACACAAAAGAGGCCGAGTGGCTGTGCGTTCAGGGGCCCGGAATGAATCAACAAAAGCTCTGAACACTGAGCAAAAGGGACTCAATCCACATACAAACACTCGCTTCCGTGTACAGAGGGCCATAATGGGCCGAAATCATCAATAAAACCCAGGCTAGATAAAACCCACCACTGAAAATTGTCCCACAAGTTCATGCTCATACTTAACTGTAAGCTTCACAGTCCATTAACAAGGTCAATCACAGTGGGGGGTTTTTAAAGAAAATGAAACTTTACTTAACCTCGACTTTTATTTATTTGTTTGTTTGTTTATTTATTTCACCTGCAGGCTGACCTTGCAGGTTGAGGGTTTTCATGCACACACATGAGAGACTTAAGCACTGACTACTGTATACTAGAACTAAAAATACATTCTGTAATCAATTAATCTACTCATCATTATTATCAAAACATCAGAGTGTTCTGCCCTCCTCTCATTACAACTGCCATCATTTTAAACTCTAACCATGTGAGATTTGCACAACAGAAGTCCCCTACAGTTACCATGGTGTACTACAGTCTGCCAGAGTGAATCGTATGAACATTATAGAGCTTTACAGAGCATTATAGAACACTATGGAACATCATAGAGCATTACAGAGTGCACTTTAAATTAAATAATCATATCACCCCCTATGCTTAATGTGGGGTATTACAGAATGACTGTGGATCACATAAACATCACAGACCATTACGTCTTACTAAAAAGCACTCTATAATCACTATATAGTTTTGCACGGACAAAAATCTGGCTATGCTAACGTACTTTCGATGTTTACTGATAAACAGTGTCATGCAGTGTCAGAAACCACATAAGCAGGAGACTTGATACAGTTAGCACTCAGTTAGGGACATAAAGTCATTACTTTTTGGCTGGAAGTCTCGTAGCTTCAGCAGTGAAACTGAATAAGCACATTTCAAACACCAAACACATCTCAGCCGATCTACTGCATTCGAATCAAAGGGGTAATTTTGATTTTATGCTGAACTATTGCTTTAAATCTGCCCTAAACAGTATGTGGAGTGCTAATGCTGAGACTATAGAGGTGGGGAGGTTGATCAGCTCAATTCCCCAGGCTCGTCCCGGGCCAACACACGCACGGGGTTGGTCCGGGCTGGGGTTGCCATAACACACACACAGGGCTGAGCTGATTTCAGGCTCTTACATCAGGGACTCGGATTCATCGGCGAGCTAAAAGGTTAGCGATGAGCTGATAATGGAACGCTGAGAGGAAGGAAAGGGCTCATAAATTTGTCATGTTTATTTTGGTGGAAAAGATTCCTGTTCAGGCTAAACTCCTGAAAGATCTGGAGCCTAAACAGCACCTCCAGGTCTCACACAGTAACACTGTTTGAAGAACTCTGGAGCAAGTGCTCTCGTTTCTGTAAAGAACTTCACAAGAGACAGTTCTCTTTGCAAGTGTACAGAACCTTTAAAATGATGATAGAACATCCAACCCTCGTCATCCATTTTTGAATACTTTCATCTACGTTATTACAAATATTTAAATATCCGACATTAGGGCTGCACAATACATCGTCTGTTAATTGTAACTGCGATATCGGTCTCTGCAGTACTGATTTCACAGAATTTGCAAATGAGCCCGTAACCAATCACAGAGTTTCTGACAGGGTGACCTATCACATCTCCAGGTGAGTTCATTTTAATCGCTAAAGGTGTTGACATATTTGTGCATGAATGGGCAAAACTGCTGTAGCCAGAATAAAATTCATTTAAATGTGTTGGTTTTGTGACATGACAAAATGGTTTGAAAACGGTTGTTTTGTAGCTTATTTTCTATATATGGACAAGTAAACATACCATTTGTAACATTTACAGACTTTAAGCCTTTTTCAGTGATGATTTGGGCCCGAATACATTGAAAGGCATCACAATCACAATGCGTAGCAGCAAGATGACAAATGTTGATGTATTACTCACATTGTGACGCTCTATTCAATATTATTCTACAAGAATAATAAAAAGTGAGGAACAAAGTGGGGAAAACTGGATTTAATTTTAATTCCAAACACTAGCTAGGGATGATGGGGGAGAGGGAGCACCGCCCTACCCACCCAGAGATAGAAAGGACAGTTAAAGTGAGTGATGGGAGAGAGGGAGGGCCACCCTACCCACGCAGAGACTGGGAGGACTGCTAAAAAATAAATTATTCTAATGCATTATTATTATTATTATTATTATTGTTATTAATAGTGTCTTGTTTCTGTCCTGAGCCTGTGTACTATGTGTGTGTGTGTGCTGTTATATGAGCTGAGTGTTTCCCTGACTTCAGGACAGCGTGTTCTCTGACCTAACACACACAGACAGACACACACACACACACACACCTGACCTATAAGCGAGAAATTCTGTTCCCATGCACCGGCCAATTAGCTGCTCTGGAGAGGTCAGCGATTAAAGCAATATCACATCAGAAATCTTTTTACTTCGTCTTGCCACCCCAACCCACACAATCCCTCCAACCACCCCACATCAAATTACCCTTAACACAGCTGATCAACTGAATTATGTTATGGCTGCTGTTTAGCCATGTTAACACACTCCAGTCAGTGTTTATAGATAACAGTGAGTCGTACAGGATCAGAAGCCACAGTCATTAGAGGTTCCTGATCCTCCACACACTCTGAAGCGAGTGATAATTGGTGGGCTATAAGCTTCCATTACCTTTTAGGTACATTAATCTCATAGCTCCAGAACTAAAGCTAAAGAAGCAGTCCAGTTCGGCTGCATTTCAGACTGGAAGTGCTGATAATATTAAAGGGCCAACATCCTTCATTTCTCCTCTCCCACTTAACATTTGTGTGTAGTTGTACATCAGCCGGATGTGCGCTACAGGCCAGAAGTTTCTGCCCACCTTCAAATTAAAAATAATTTGGCAAAGATGAAACAAATTTGACTGATTGAAGTGTAACAATCTACACTGTATGTGCAGTTTCATGAATATGACAGTTTCATCAAAATAAACTCCACATCCTTTGCAGCAATTTTGTGTCCAAACCCTCCCAGCACCTTTTCAAGCAGTGAACAGTTCTGTCTCATTTGCTGGAGCTCATTTGGAACTTGTGGGTCCAGCTAGTCCCTGCAGCTCAGTGGGAGAAAGATCTGGAGACTGGAGAGGCCAAGACATTTTTTTTCCTGATCGACACAAACTGAATATCGGAGCTCTAAGACAGACCTGATAAGTCTATTTAAAACAAACAGTTTGAGACCTTGTGGATAAGTAACGTGTTACTACAGATGATAAAATACTAAAATCTGTCCATTACATTTAAGTATTTCTAATGTTTTCTTGTAATAAAATTGTAATAGAAGCAGAGTATCCTTTTTTTTTTTTCCAAGAGTGGTTCGAAACTGGCCTGTACTACTTGGAAACTCACTAGTTATTTTGTGACATCACAAAAACACCAAATTCAAAACCATTTCCATCTGGACTGGGGCACAAACAGCATGTTTTTTTTATTTAACAAAAACAGAGCTGTTACATGTCAGTGTTAAAGGCACAGTAACAAAAAACAGCCAGGTTGACTGTAGAGAATAAAAATTGACTGGGAAATGTTCATTAATAAAAATAAAATATTAGAAGAAATGAAGGACATGAGCCCTTTAATACAGTCTGAAAAGACACGGTTTGACTGGTAGAGTCTGATATACTGAGGCTGGCATTAACATGCATACGCAGAGTGTGTGTGTGTGTGTGTGTGTGTGTGTGTGCACGAAGGCATTAGGCATTCTCCGCCATGTCCCCATCCATTTAATCTCATTTCATCAGCCCCAATGGAGTGTGACGCACAGGAGCGGGAAAATAGATCGAAGGGAAGAAAATTGCGCTCCCTGATCCAGACCGTGATGGAGATACCAAAACAGCCTGAACACTAGGAGGAGGAACCACACTTCCATCAGAGAGAGGAACCGAACAGAGTTTTTACATAAACAACACAACTCAGTCTCATTCTCCCCTTTAATCCCATGGACCTCGTTGGAGAAGGAGGAGGAAGAGAAGGAAAAGAAGAAGAAGGAAATAAAGAATGAGAAAAGAAGATGAACAAGGAGATGAAGGAGAAAGGGGAGAATGTGATAAAAAGGAGAAGGAGATAAATATAAGAAGAACATAAAGACAGAGAAGAAGATAAATAAGGAGACAAAGCAGGAAAAGAAGGAGGAGAGGAAAAAGCATAAGAAGGAGAACATTAAGAAAGAGATGATGTATAAGGAGGTAAAAATAGAAATTAAGAAGGATGTGAAGAAGGAGAAGGAGAAGGAGAAGCAGATGCAGGTTGAAGTTCTTCAGATGATCTCAGACAGGCCGCAGCTGCTCGATGAAGACAGGAGGACGTTCACGCCTCAGAGGTGAACCCCTTCACTGAAGGACCTGGAGGTCAATTTGAATCGAGCAGAACTGGGCTGAGCTGAAGGAGCTTTCAGACAGACACTTAACCTTCACACTTTAGGTTGAAATGTCAGAGAAGCAAAGCTGAGCAGACCGGACAAGTCGCCCTGGCGGTAAAGACTGAGCCGTGTACCGCTCTCCTGCTCGATTCAGCACAATAACAAACCAACATGGGCCATATTTCACCCTCAGGTTCTAAAGAGCTCCTGAGCAAACAACCCTTATGTTTGGATACACGACTCCTCTAACTGACCCAATAATGAACAGAGCCCACTTAACATTATAACCGTTAATAGACTGAAAATGATGACAGAGATCAATTAACTACCTTTATAAACACACACATACATAATCAATATATATGCCAAATAAATGTAATGTGTATACACATGCATGATATATA
>JBBIGA010015930.1:0-14841 GCA_037576975.1 Alestes dentex | reverse complement strand
ACTTGACTTGGACTCGAGCACAAAGACTTGAGACTTGACTTGGACTTGGGAAAAATGACTTGTGAACATCTCTGACTCACACTAGGCCCTCATGCCCAGTAACGTACCCGAGCACAACTGTACCCCCTCCCTAGGACCCCTGCCGGCCTCTGCTCACATTACTATTAATGATCTGGACCCAAACATACTTCCAACACCTCACTCACTGCTTTATGCTGCTTGTGCAGTGAGCTGCCAGATTTACAAAGAGTCTCTCAAGTCAAGTAGGTTTATTAGCACGTCAACAATAAACACAGTACTGTGAAATGAAACAATGGCCTTCCCAGATCAACACAACAACAAAAACAGAAACACCATAAGACTACACATGTGCAGACAGGACAAAATACAAGAGCAACAAAAGTACAGGACAAGATAACATTTAGTGCAGTCGATGTTTGAATGAATACAATATTATTAGATACTTTATTAGATCAGTGGAGTTGTTAGGAGTAGTGTCCTATTAGGTACAGTGTCTCGTACCTTCAGACCCTGAATCCACAGTTTTTTCAGCTCCTCATCACATTTTTCAGTGGTTCTTTGGTCCACAGGTGTGAAGTCACCAATCTGACCAAATATCTGTGTGTTGTGTCCAGCTGTTCCTGTAGTCTCTCATCTGTAGTCTCTCCTTTCCAGCAAACACCGCACCTGGAGACCAGAGTCGCTATAAAAATCTGACTCATGGCCCAGTTTCTAATGTCTGCTCCTTGCAGGCTTGAGGCAAAAACAGGTTGTTTGAATTTGAACACCACCTTTCTTGCTCTGTACAGGTTTTAAGAGAAGCGTAATCGTCCTCATCCAGCTGTGACAGCTTTTCCAATCAAACCTTCGGAATTTTGCACTACATTTCTGAGAATGGGAATTTTCAACAAGTGGAGCTTCTGTCACTACTTTTTACATTTCTCCTTCGTACACAGACCAACTTATCCAAGTGTAATACTGTGATAAGTGTGATTAAATTTTTTTTTTTCCTGGGACTAGCTTTCTTAAGCATATATTTTTAATTACAGAAAATAAACCAACGTTTGAGTCACAAAACAAAGAAAATTTGCGGTGTATTTAAAGTGCACATACACAAAAAGTACCTTTCAAGCAAATATTATTGTGTATATATGTGACTCAGGTCTATAACTCCAGCTCTATAATGTACTTGATGAGCCAACAAAATGACTTCTTGTGTATTAGCGTGGATTAAGTACGGCATATTACACATTATAAACGCTGAATGTACTGTGTACCCATAAGAGTGGTGATTGAATATTACTGACACCAGGGACGACATTAGGCCTGGGCATTGGGGGCTACAGCCCTGACTGCTTTATGAATGGGCCCGGACCTCTAATTAATAATAACAACCGCCAATAGCCGCAGATGTCTTTCGGATTATTACTGACCCTGTTGCTTAAATGGAGACGTGGCAACACGTGACTCCACCCCAACCCCCACTCCACTACATCCCACTCTGGTCGACACACACACACACACACACACACACACACACACACACACACACACACACAGCTAAATATGATGACACATTATATGAGGTTGTAGTGCTGTATTTAAAAAGTAATAAAACATTTACTCCAATGCTTTTAATTCAACATCTGACACACTGTGTTATACAAGTCCTATTAAACAGGCCTGGTTAATCTCTGTGATGAAACATGCTGTTAGAGTTATTTTAGCGCAATTCCAGATGTGCTTGATCCATTTAGCCGCTAATTCAATTCTGTTCTCAGCTCAGTCTAAGTCGGGTGAAAGGTCAAAGCTGGGGGTGAAAGGCTTTGTGTCTGCACCTTTCTCTTGCAGAATCCTAAAGGTTACTGTGGTAAACACAGCGAGCCATAAACCCCCCCCACAGACCACTGAGCCAATTTGTCAAGCACTAAAACTGCTCTCTCCTCAAAGAGTCCTCTGAATAGAACACCCGCAGCTTTTACGGCTCTTCCTCCACAAAGGACGTAGCGTCGGACACACAGAGGGGCCTCATCTGTTTGGTCAGCGGTGTCCACGATACTGACCAGCAACAGAGCAGAACCTTAACGTTATGAGGATGAAACTCATAGGAACGCAATTGTCTTCGTGTTTCAGCCAAAATAATTAAAAAAAATGTGGAACATTATGACCAGAAAATGCAAAAAACTCTTAATGCTGCAAACAAAAGTTCACAAAATCAATTATGACAAAAGAGCGAAGGGTGTAATTTGACCGTTTTTTTGTTTAACTGAAAAAGCACTCTGTGAAGCACTCTAATACTCTGTGAAGCTTATATGATCCACATGGTCATCCTGACAAATTGTAATACATTACAGGAAATGTAGAGGGCGATATGTCTATTGTTTAATTTAGAAAGCTACCATTACCCCATTTTCACCTGAAACCATAAGTTAATGCAAACATTCTTATAATTTTGTCTATGAGAACTAATCAGTGGTTGAGAATGCAATTATCCATCTAATTTTGAAAACTAAACTTAATAACTGCAACTGATTAGCTCGCATGGCTAAACATTTCATCTCAAATCGTAAGTAGTTGTAAAGCAGGGTTTGAATCCCTGACCAGGCAGGAACGCTACTTCTATACCAATTAGGGAGCCCTGATGTTAAATAATAATAATATGTACATTAGAGATACACAATGATATCAGAATCAAAAATGTATTGGCAGATGTTTGCTTAAAAAAAAAAAAAAATACTGGCACTCAGACAGATGTTCAGATTTGATTGATATTTCAAACCCATTTTCAATCATGTATTTATTGTGCTCTCGAAAAATGGCATGTTCAGATGAACGCCGTGCTAAAATGCCTCATTTTCAAGCCTCCAGGAATAAAGTTTACACAAGTTACAATTTTTTGAATCCAGGAACATTTTGTCCCAAATTCTGCATTTTCTGTATCGTTATCTGCAGATGTACATGGAAAATTTCCCACATTCGTGCATCCCTAATTTACATAAATGCATAAAAGGCAGTATTTACATAATATTCAAGTCAAATGCCTCATCCACACCACACATGGAATGATTCAAACATGGCAGACTTGCAAAACTGCATAATTCCCTATTAACTGGGGAGGGGGGGGGGGAGATGGCTTGGACTTGAAGGACACACTCCATTCACTTCCAAATATCCTGACTGGAGTGTGGACAAAAATGTAAATGAAAAGAGCTGCAGTTTTTTTTTTTCTTTCTTAGCAGCAGCGGTCAGCCAACCCAGGGGCTCCTCAAGCCAATTACTTCAGCACCTGTGAGATTCGAGCTTACTTTCTCCTCTCTTTCGGCCTCGGCGCAACAGAAGGCGCCCTGCGCCGTGTCACTTCCTTTATCCGTCACTGCATCCTCCAGGGAAATCAGCCCGCTTCTTTGGGAAGCCAAGACTCTGCCATGCTCATATCCGCCTGAACCAGCGCGGAGCTTCACATTCAAATCTGGGATGAATATTCAACACCTCTCAACCCCAATCTCAAGGGGATCACCTCCAATTTGCGGTCGGGGTCTAAATGACAAGGAGGTTACAGAACTCCCGTCCGCCCCCCAACCCTTATCCCAGAGCCAGCTACGCAAAACATGGCAAGTTTATAACTTCAGGCAGATGCACTGAAAGACTTCTGCGGTCTATGCATTTTAACACTGCAATCACAATGCAAACTTCCACTGATGCCTATATGGATTTCCCTCTGTCTGTCAGTACGAGGCGAGCAGTGCTGTTCGGTTCCTTTCCCAGAGGGTTTAACGTTTCTTACGGCAGCAGGAGACTATGAAGCCTGCAAGACCAGCAAGACCTACTCTGTATTTTTTCCATCACCTTGGAGTATTTGAATGCTCTTTGGAAAAAAGTTCAATTGCTTGGATGTGGATACTGAAAGTGAAGCTGAAGAGTGGTGAAGCTGCTCTTGGTTAGGGAACAAGGGTCAGTCAGTCAGTGGGTCAGTCGGAAGACAGAATAGATAATGAATATGTGGAATGAGGGTGTGTCAGTGTGTGATAAAACACATAACCATAGGCATAATTCATGCAGGGGACACGTCCACACCGCTTTTGTCGAGGGCCGTTTTGTCCCAATCCTGATTTGAAAGACTTGCAAATTTCATCCCCACCAGTCTCTGAAACGATCCTCTGCAGGTCAACAAATACACTCACACCCCAAACCCCACCCCCGTCGACAAAAAAGATCAACGTATCTCCAACCCTTCGTTCAACCAATAAGCTTTGCCATAGTCTCCACTGAAGGTCAACCGTTCATCAGTCTAATAGGGCCGACATTTGGACATTTTTACATAATCGGCAGAGGCCAACTTCGGCACATATTAGACCAATTACTAGACATGCCCATTACTAAATGCTTAAATGAGGGGTTACACTTAACAACGATTGATGTCAATGCCATTTCTAAATGAAAGTTTTCGCATCTGAAAGTGGAAAACAGAACAGATTGTCGACATATCTTGAAAAATATACACACGATTTAGTGCAGCTAGTGCATTAAACGTGCCTGGGTCAGGCTTTCACAACTTAATCGCTAGTGGCTTGTGTAGTCCTCGCATAGCAGGCTGTGTGAAGGTTGTTTTTTTTTTTTTTTTTTCTTCGATCACTAGATTATGACCATTTGGCTTGAATCTGTGTCTGTCAAAGCAACATTATCATTATTATTATTATTTACTCTTTTATACTCAATAAATGTGTTTAAAAAGTGTACAATCAATATTTTTTTGAGAATTTGTTTCTTTGAAAAGTTGAGAATTTTTGTAGAATTTTCATATTTTATGAGCTGGTGGGGAAAGAAGCAAAGCCCAAATATCTCCCACCCCAAAAAATAAACACAATAAAATAATCAGCGTCACAAATCGGCAATCGGCCGACACTGATTTCTAAATATCAGCATCGGCCATAGAAAAACCCATATCGGTCGAACCTATAGTCTCCACCACCAACGAAACTGACCCCCATGCACAGATCAAACTTGAACCTCGAGCAAAAGTTGGTGGAAATCGAAGGCTGTCAGAGAGGTGTGAAGTTTCTGCCGTGTGGCCTTCACTTTTCCATCAGCAGGGGAATTCATTCAACCGTCGAACACTGAAGCAAGATGGATTCAACATGAATTAAACAGCTTGATGTTTTGCCAGCTCAAGGTGATGGAAATGAAAAATCTATGTATGCACTGAGCTGCGGAGGCAGAACAACAATTTATGCCAAGTTAGAGCTTCATGAGAGACCACTAAGCCCTTCTTTTTGCCTCCTCCCGTACCTATCCACCCCTCTTTCAGGGAGTTCTGCTGGGGAATTCATCGAGGGCGCATTAGTCACTGCACGACTACGTCTTTCAAGTGTCCAGCAGGGACAGGCAGTGACCCTGACCTCTACACAAAGGAGTCTGCCTTTTGTCTCAAACCCCACCGTCATCCTTCAGCTTCAATACTGAAACATTCGACTGAAGTTTCAGGGAAAAAGGGAAACGTCAGTCAAAAGGGATTCGGAATAGAGAAAAAGTTCCTTCAGGATTAAACCTCATCCTTATCCACTGAGCCATCACAGATCACACCTTTAACAGAAACAGTACTTATCAAGCGTGCTGTGATCTACACTAGTCATTAAGGCTGGCCGATATATCGTCTGGACCATTATGTTTGTTTGGCCCTTTAAAAGCAACACAGAGCAGTAAAATCACCCCAGACAGATTATGAAACAAGGTTCTGTCCTGTACTGTGTGCTACACAGAAGCCTTCAGGGTCTTAGAATTGCACCCCATCTAATTTAAACATCCCACACTTCACTTTCTCAGGAAATGCAAAAAGCCCGAGCGACATCAGGCCTGCAGGCTGTGGACACGCAGGGATTGGGATTAGTGGGTTAAATTCATGGAAAATATCACTTGATCTAGTAAAGCAAAACCAGGCTCTGCAGAGGGAGGCCGCCACGGTGGCTTCTCCGCATTTGAGGGGGAACACGTGTGGCCTGGGGGAACCACGGGAGATTACACTGCAGCCGCCCCCCCCCCACAACACATACCAGCCCAACCATGTGCCTAACATCAAAGGAAGTATAACCACTTCTAAAATATAAGCCCCTGCAAACAGAATACCTGAAAACGGCATTAAGACGTTTCACAGGAATATCAAAGAGGCCAATAACAGCCAAGGCCCAGAAAATGGATTCTACACAGGCAGGTAATTGAATTACGTGGGGAAGGCTATTACCGAGCTATCTCCACCACGGAATGAGGAAAAAACACCACTTATGGGGAAACACTGAGGGATACAAGACTAGGGTGCTGCGCAAGAGTGGGCAAGACAACTATACACAATACGGAGAACAAGATTTTAAGTGGAAACGCATTACACGGACAGGGCTTTCGTTCATTCCTCATTCGTGAGTCAAAAAAAAACTGAAAACAAAATGTGGTAACACTTTTTTTTTCCTGAAAATGCGGTAGCTCTTCTGGTTCCAGTGCCAAACACACTCGCCAGTTACACTAAACCTGCCCAGTTCACTTAAAATACACTCATTCTGTAAACAGGTCACACCTTCAGCTTGTCCTGGAGACACACTGTTTACACACACGGCTCATCTAGACCAGTAAAAACTCCATCCGGCTGCGAGTAAAAAGCCCTACATGATGCTGAAGCTCAAAGAACTTTAACCTTCCTGCAGTTACTCTTAAACATAAAATTTCCCAATCTGCAATCAAAAACTCCACCCACATCCCAGACTTTTAACCACAACACATGATTACTTTCTCAATTATGAATCCCTGCCAAAGATGACATTTAATATTAAGATAAGGTCACGTGAATGAACAGCAACACGTAATTGAAATCCCAAGGCTATGTTTTATTAGATCCAATTTATTTTTCACGTAAATGTTTCATTATAAATATCTGATGGTAATGTTAAACTTGAAAATGAAAGAAAAAAACTTTTATTAATTGTAAATGGTGTATCACAGCCCATCTGCAGTTCCTCCCAGGTCCAACAGTGGGTATGGATTATTACTACAGCACTTTTTAAAGCTGCTGCTCTCTAATAGACAGATGCTTGAAACAAAGCATTAAAAAATTTTTTTAGTGCTTTTTTTAGGGTGTCGTGTGCCGTTCCTATACAGGATGGGTGAAATACAGTAAGCTAAGATATGGACACTGATATCCCCTCGCGTCAGCCACGTGTGTTCGTTACACATCAGGGCCGTTCAGCCTCGCCTCGCTGCTCTGAGGGTGGGCCAAACGAAACGAGACGCCCTTTCGCTTACACACTGCCCGAGTGATCAATAATGTAATGCGAGAGAAGATTACACCAACACGCTGCCACGGCACCACTGAGGGAACCATTTTTCATGTAAATAACCAATCACATCACTCAAATTACTAACAAACGGCAGCTTAGAAGAAATACATGCCACGGGGAAAAACACACACGTGTGGTGTGAAACACCACAGGGGTGACAACATGACGCCAGGACAATATTTGGATAACGATGCAATATTACTGCAAGTCTTTGACTTGAAAGCAGACGGTGCATTATGCACAGGAGCTCCTGCACAGCCTCGACGATGAGAAGGACGAGGTCTTGCGCCACCTCGTGGACTTCAGAAGCCATCAGAGCAGACATATGTACCAAAAAACCTCTATCGAATGATTTAAATGATAAAATAATATTAAATAAACATCAATACTTTGTGCCACTGTATCAATGAGGTTGTGATACGACACCGTATAGATTTTATTCTTCAACATCTAATGCACATCATACCATCATCACAACACCCACAGCACAAAGAGACTCCGGAGAAGGCCTGCAGCCCAGTATCTCCGGACCAGAGTGTTTCCTTTCACTTTCTGGAAACGAAGAGAAATGGACTAATTTCATTTCTGAGTCCGCAACACGACAGCTTCTCCATCAAACTCACTTTAGAGATTAAAATGCTCTATGTAATGACATCATTTCCAATAATAAAAAAAAAGTTTTGGCAACAAAAAAAGAAAGCTTTTTGTAACCACTTCCCCCATGAAGTAATGATGTGTCATTTTATCATTCATTTTATTCTGAACAGTCGTCCGACTTTCTCTGCCATATAAGGCGGTTTTACTCATTTAGACTCAGAAAAACGGCTGTTTAGAATCATTCACGACTCCAGAGTCCGGCTACACGGCTGTTTGGTTTGCTTGTTCTAAGAGGTAAATCTGCCACGACACTAAATTTATGCACAAAAATCCATCGCAATAACCATTTTCATATACTATGTTTGAGGCCTTAACTGTTTTTTGGTAAAAATCCTTAAGATAAATGGCTACCAAACGCCACAAAGCAGGATAATGTAAAAATGCTTTATACCTGCCGTGATGAAGCGCAGCATCACAGTTTCGACCACACACACACACACACACACACACACACACACACACACACACACACACACACACACACACACACACACACACAAAAAGTATAGACTTGAAGCTTCAATGCACAACTGCTACTTGCTGTACCCAGCAGGCATAAACGGACACACAGATTAAAATAGAAGCACACTGGAGGAGGAAAACGTACAGAATAGACATGACCAACCCCTGGAGTATCAATAAACATACTATCTATATCATCATGTAACTACAAATCATATAATTACTTTGAATATGTTTTTCACTGTGTATAGTAAGTCACAATGTGTCCTAAACCACATCAATGAAGAGCTGGATGTGGTTCGAGAGAAGGTTTGTGTTTGTATTTTTATGTTAGTGACGTGAGCCTCACAGCTCCGGTTCTAAAGTACAGAAGCATCCAAACATGTCTCAGCCGATCGACCACATCTGGGGTTTGTAGAACACTGTGTACGTTATATATTATTTTTTTTGTGGAACCATTCCTTTAATCTTAGTCAAAAACCAGCATGTGTGAAAGGGAACAGTGTCAGTAATTATGACGGCATATGTCAGACAAGAAGCTGCCTCAGGAAAGATCAGCACTGCAAGCTGAAACACAGACAGTCAAGAGTGTAGCCGCTGAAAAGTGAACAACGGCTCCCACAGCGACCACAGAGCTCCATTTAGGCCAACTTTCCCTGCCTCATCTGGACCAAATCACTGTTTTCACAAAGTTCATTCATACACTCAGTGCCAGTTCCAGTTCACAAAGCCACTGCTGTTGTTCAGCTCTGGAATGAAAGATGGCTATGAGGTTAAAGCATGGATTTGCGAGCTTTAATTAGAGGACACTTCTGTGTCTGTTTGGTGCCAAGAACTTTCCTCCCAGTTCAGGAGAAACAAAGCCCCTCAGCTGTTTCTTGGCCAAGTGTGTGAGATACCATTAGCTCACGCACAAGAGAGCTGACCAAGAAAAAAAAAAAAAAAAAAAAGGTCTCAAGTTGAATCCAGACGTGACAATTTCTGCATGTCTCTTGGCACGGCCAAAGAAGCAGAGAGGGCCAGCAAAACTGGTGAAAATAAAAAAAAAACTGGAGAAATCAAAACTTACTGCAAACCAGCTAAGGTGGTGCATTAATGGGCCCATACCTCACATTTTTCATGAATTCTGGGGTGCAAAGAATTCATAATTCATTTTTACACAAGGCAGTTTTGGTTGCTGTGCCTGTCAGGCTGACATGTAAATGCATCTGTTCTGATTGGCTGAGACACCTCTTATAACTTCAGCATGAACGGGCAGAGCTAAACTGATCTATGTACGAATGCAGGCGTGTACGTAAACGTAATGTTTTTATGACATCATAAAATCAACCCAAAATGGCCCATTTGACAGCTTACCTTTGATATGCACTGTACACACTTTGGGCAAACAGCAGTTTCAAAACTGAACACACTGGCACAATGCCGTAATGCTGCATGAATACCAACAGCAGCGCCATTTTTCCAGAAGTTCTCCATATTTCAGCACCAATTTGCCCCTACTTCTGCATACCCGTTCCTTCAGATGACTGAAAAACATCCAATCTTGAGGAAAAAAGCATTTTTGGCACAGACATATCACAGGCTACCATAAATAGAAGAACACTCCTGTGTATTTGTCACAGGAACAGAAGAGGACAGGGCCCGTATTCATATGACTTTGTGGAGAAGAAGTGCTGAGACAGGATCCGCTTCAGTCAGTAAGGACATCATATATAAGAAGCAAGGAATCTGACTCTTGGTCAGAAATACAGCTCAGAGAAACAAGACCAAGTTACAAACAAGACCATGTATGTATGTATGTATGTATGTGTGTATGTATGTATGTGTATAAATAGCCATAAGGTTTCTATGTTCAACCTTAAAATCGAATGTCCTTAAACACAGAGGCAAAACATCAAAAGTCACTGTATAAATACTTATGCAATGTACAAGGGCGAGTGACTTTCATTTTTGCATACCTCAGTAGTGTCCATGAAGACGTAGATAAAATATGACTTCAGTACCCGTCAGGAGCAGCTGGTCAAGACGAAGGTTACGGAAAATAAGGCAGGGGAGGGTTGAAGGTTACAGAGAGCTGCTGTCGATCTTGGGGGAAGCTGTGTCACAGTATGGACCACATTAATCCTTCCGTGGGCCGACCGCTACTTGCTGGCTTCAGTGCTCAGTCATGAGGAAAAGGGGCCAAATTCCTACTCTGTAGATAAAATAGTCATTTACAGCACAGCTCAGGCTTCCTAGACAAGACAAAAGTGCTGGTAAACGTCTGACAGTCACCAGCACAATGATACTACAGTTTTTGCAATGCAGCTCACGGCAAATCTGGAATACAGGGGTTCCTCAGGGCTCTGTGCTGGGACCCATATCAATGGATCACATCCACGTAATTACACACACACAAAACCAAACAAATACACCCATTTCCCTGATTAGCAGCTGGGCCAACATAGGCAGCTGGCTAATTGGCTACAGGCAGGCCGTGCATAAGATGAGGGCTACGAGAAGACAGGTTTATTGGATACAGCCACTTATCTCCTTTGTCTTAAACCAGAGTGCAAGTGCCCATATACTACCAGGCATCCACACACACACACACACACACACACACACACACACACACACCACAGCTCTTACCGGATATGTCCTGGCATGGTTCGAGTTACACACACTTTTACAGACTGTGGGCGTAAAGTGCTTATCATGAAGTGAAAAGGGTTCAATGGGACAGCCGCCTCTGTGCCAATTCAAAACAGTGATAAAAAGCCAGAGATACAATGATGTAATTGAGGTCAGAATGAGCTTGTCAATCTCGCCTGGTATCAAACCAGGCACTTCCCTCTCTGAAGACCCAACTGATAAGGGCCTACTCTGCAGTCCAAACAGGTTTGTTTGTACAGTCGGGTCACTCTGAAGGTAGTCAAAGGCAATCAACATAAAGTGATTGGTTTTTAACTGAGCTTTAACCTCCAGCAGATAAAACGAGCACAACAGCCCAGGCCTTTTACTACCAAAGGTACTTGGAGGTGGGGGCTGGGCGAAAATAACCTTCTTCAGATGTTCCATGGTACTCAAAATTTCAAGAGTCTAGTGAACGGTCGAACGCATTCTGGCCATTTATGTCTTAAGGAGGCTCACTGATTGGCGTGCAGGAAGTGGGCATTGTTAAAAAGGGAGGGAGGGGGGTTCACTCAAGGACAAGATACGCCCAGCAGTGGCTCAGCGACAACTAATGCCTTCTACAGTGTGAAGATCATCACACTGTTCAAAATGTATCTAATAAACTTATGTTCAACATGTATGTAGACGTACGATTGTATGTACAAGGGTATAACCATTTAGGAGACACAAACAAAGAAACAGTCACGATTGTTTCACGACTGTCATCATGTCTGTGACAGCCCAAAATCGTATAACAAATACCGGGTACAACACACACCACAGGACGTGTTTGTTTTCAGCTGTCCAACACCAGTCACTTGATACTCAGATACATATAAATTTATTAATCCTCTAAAAAAATGTCATTACAGCATTAAGTTAGTCAAGTGGTGGGCAAACTGTCAGTTAGCTAACTAAGCTAACTGACAGTTTGGGAAATACGCCAACTTCACCAACACCACAGAACAGCACCAATCACTAGACTTCGCTCTCTTAGATGTGAGTTTTCATTGGCTGAGCACCAGTCAGTTACAGTCGAGTTTGCACTGTGTTGTGCAGCCCTGTTGTTATCTTAACAGGGCAGGCTACACATCCAAACACCACAGAATGTGATTAAATTCCCCTTCCTACTCTTTCACTCCCTCAGATTTGTGTCATTACCGTCTAGACTTGTGTTGGTGCTTTGATTAGCCAGTATCAAACCTAAGTGGAGAGCGGAGTTGTTACACTGCTACACAACTGTTTTCCATTTTCCATACTGTTCTCCACACTCCTCACGTAAAACCACATAACCATGCTAACATTAGTTTTGAAGGACCAACAGGCCCATTTCTCAACCATGAGTGTGAAGGATAAAGGGTTACTGGATGGTATGGGGTCTACACGACCTTATTTTGGTCTTGTACACTCTCCTTCTGGCCATCCGTGTGGAGCATGTTCACCAGAACGGAGCGTCCTCTCTTTACCCGAGGAACCAGCTCAGCATCTGAGTGAAAGGATGCACCTAAAGTGCCAGAGGGGGGCAACCGTTATTGCTCCTCATTAAGAGAACTCACATCAGAGTCAATTCATCGAACAAAGCAATTAGCCGACATCAACAGGGTAGCGCGCGCGTTGCCTCCCAGACATTTCTACCGGGTTGTTCTTTCATCTCGCTCCGAAAGACAAGTAGGAGGCAGATGTGGGAATGTGCTGTCAATTTTAGCGCCTCTCAGAACTCCTGCCTACAGTGAAAGTTTATTTTTTGAGGCTGTCTAATTATTGAGTCCAAAAAAAACTCCCCAAAAAAACCCATACCACCAACTGTGGCAAGGCAATTTGTGTTTTGTATACACATAAATCTCTTTCTCTCTCTCTCTCTCTCTCTCTCTCTCCCTCCCTCTCTAAACCAGAAGCATAAAAGCAATCCAAAAACACATCAGTGCACATTCACACAGTGACTTTCAAAATAAGCTCATGCACCCAAGCGGCGCATATTCAAGGTCTGAGAGACCCCTGACTGGGGCCCTTGATTGGCCTTTTAGAAAACGAGTCCCATTTTCTCTCACCACCAAAAGAAATGACTCTGCAGCGGCCCATGAGACAGCCCACCTCTGCCTCCTCCTCTGGCATTTTCTGCCCATTTTCTCCTTCAATTATATTTAGGCGGCGGGAGAAGGTGGCAGGGAGAGAGGGGGCTAAAATATAATACGGAAGTGGCAAAAAAAAAAAAAGAAAAAAACCCCACAAGAGATGGTTACCACGCATCTCTGAGAACAGCAGCGGCTGCCTGCCGAAAGAGGAAAGGAACCGGAATATCAAAGCTGGCCTGAACATGATTCGAGCAAACTTGGCGCAGGAGCCTAGTCGATGGAGCGATCTCGCATCGTACAGAAACAAGGCCAAAAAGCTTTGATGGTGCTGCCCTCCTACGTGGCCGCTGCTTCGCTGGTAAATGTGTGTAGGCATTTGTACAGGTGGTGAAACTCAGAATGCAGTTCGTGACTCGGTTCTTAGGCCCAGGACTTGATATCTTTCAAAACACTCGACTGATACTTTTTCCTGACACATCTGCAACATAATGACGAATGTACGAATGTCATTTGGAGCCAGTTTAGACCCCGAGAACTCACTGGAACTCAAACTCCAAGCCCTAGGTACCCTCACCCTCCGAACTTAGGTACTAAATGACATGGAATTAGTGCTGGGAAAGTACTGGACTTTGACATCAAAGCCCTAGTTCTGCCCAACAGCCTACCGAAGGAAATGATTTTTAGCACTTAGTTCTCTCCTCTGGTTCTTACAGCGTCCTGAAACTTGAGCGCATCCTCGTACTGTAAGTCGCTTTGGATAAAAATGTCTGCCAAACGAATGTAATGTCATGAAATGAAGCGAAACTGGAAAATAGGGGTGCCTCAGGGCTCCAGAATGGTACCAATCTCATTCCATCACACGTGCACACACACAGGCACCCGGCCAAATCAAAATGTCACAATTAGAAAGTAGGCCGTGCCTTCGCCACGCCTGTCACATCAGCATGTGTTATCACCGCGCACCAGTTCCCAGGCTGTTCCTGTTTGTCTGCTGGAATGATGTCTGGCCGCGAGTGTGGAAACTGGACCCGGCCTCTCCTGCGGCTGGAGATAAAGCAGTTCTCATTCTGGAAAGGTAATGAAAACACTTCCAGCAGGAATCAAATATCATTTACGAAGGCATAATTTCCACTAATCAGTCACAAACCTGCCACGAAGGATGGCAGCGACACACCTACAGCCACGGTACAGCCTTACAGAACACACTGTTCACCTCACACCTTCAGAAACTGCCTTCTGGGGGCATGATGGCCTTAAAATGTTGTCTAGCCACTCAGGGCAGATTTATGGAGCTCCGGTGGAGATGGACTGGGAGGGGACATGTGTGCCATTAAGAAGCACCATCAGTCACAAAGCTCAATCATTGATCTAGCTCTTCTTTGAAACCAGTTTCAGAGCAACACCCTTGAAGAACTGGCTTGGTAGTATCATTAGACATCAATGGTAGTGGGTTGCACCGTGCAGAGCTGGAGAACTGAAGGAACTCAGGAGGATACACACTCTTATGGACTGTATTAGGGGCACAAGAGTGAGGGAAACGATGAAACGAATCAATAAGCCTTCTTACTGTCTTTTACATATAAAAGTAAGTGTGCAATGACATGCAACTTTAAGTTTATGGCATGTTCAGTTCCACCTTAAATGGTGCAGCAGTGGCATTCTGGCGCCTACAGGCG
>JBBIGA010015919.1:0-14841 GCA_037576975.1 Alestes dentex | reverse complement strand
CCATGTTGCACACAGATTACAATCAGTCTATCAATTACAGATACTCCTGATCTTAACTCGTTATGTGTATAAAGCACTCCTGTCCACAGAATCAGTTTCTTCCATTCTAACCCCCCACCACTACGGGTGAGACCAAAGAGCTGTCAAAGAGCGTCAGGGACAAGATTGTAGACCTGCACACGGCTGAAATTAGAGACTGTTAATTTAAGTCAGCAAACTTACAAATTCAGCAAGGGATCAAACAATTATTTCCCCCACTGTAGATATACACTGAAGAACAAGATTTTGTCATTTTTGGTGAGCTGTGTAAAACCAGGCAATCAAATTCCATTCTACTTCTTTACCAGAAATTGCGTTAGGACCAAGATATCACTGTAGAATTTGTTTTACTTATCATACTTTCAAAATTACACAGCATCCTAAATAATAAAGTGTTCTGAGTTTTGAAATAACGTAACAAGCTTGTTCATGTGCATATAATCACCAAACAGAACTGGAGGCCAAAGGCAAGTCAGATTGTCTCACTGAAGACCAGCTAAAGGACTTAGTAAACAAGAAGGAGCTAATTAAGATGACAGAGAAGCACTGCCCCAACCAAGCCGTCGCCTTCTGGATCCTGGAGGCCGAGATGGAGAAGATAGAGCTGGAGACGGGCCAAGACATCCGCCTGAAGACCAAAGGGGATGGTCCTTTTATCTGTGAGAGTTAACTTCTACATGGCCGTAAATAGAGAGTAGACTTGAGAATCAGTTAAGAGTTGATGTTTCTCTACCACATTCGTTTAGAAAGTCAGGGAGGAGGTTTGATGATGTGAGTGATTCCCAACCCTGATCTTAGGGTACCCCCTGCACTTCATATTGTAGTGTTTTTCATGCTCAAACATACCTGACAAGCCATTCCTGTGTTGAAGTGAACCCCACATATAAACAGATTTAGATAACAACCAGCTAAAAACTAAAGGATTCACTGTAAACTGATAGACAGTAATATATTACATACAGGTCTTACAAGTTTAAAGTACATTTTTTAGATAGAACTGCTATACATTGATTTAAACACTGTAAGGGAATATACATTTTTAGACATAATACTGTATTTCAGCCTTTTATTTTATTTTTGGCCAAAACATTATAAATGCTTTTGATTGATTTAAACACTCCAAAATGTAGTGATTCATGCATTGTAATGCAGTAATGCATTTTTACACCTTAAGTTCCAACAGATTGAAACTGCCTTCTTCGCGCTTTTGTGTGTTTTTAAAGTCTCCTTTGCCAAGTTGGACGCTGGCACAGTCACAAAGTGCAATTTTGCTGGAGATGAGAAGACTGGGGCATCGTGGACTGACAAAGTAATGGCCAACAAAGCACAGAGTGAACCAAGGCCAACCACGGAGGGTGAAGGGGCTGAAGATGAAGAGTGGGTAAGTTGGGGGCTTCTTTGAAAATTTAATTGTTTTTCTCTGGGATAGTTATATGGAAATTACCAGTGGCTGTAGTTTTAGTTGTGGCATTGTGCAATAACTTTCAGATGCATCCCAGTATTTACGCCTTGACTATATTTGCCTTACAAATGCACAGCAGTTGTCCTTTGATATGTTTTTTTTTATTTCTTTCAATTTGCGTATGGTTAGATGATTTAGAAGGTGAGAATGAAATAATGAGCATTATCAGATTATCTTCACTCTGTGTTAAATGTGTGTGATAGTAACCTCTATAGACCTTAATTGTTAGCTAAATACATAGTTGTGTGTGTTTGCTTTGCTTCAAGGTGAAATTTTCAAATGAAACAGTGGATAAAAGTTCCATTTCAGCATGTGTGATCTCACATTTTACTGTATTTTTATGTTCAGGATGACTGATCAGTGAGCAGAAGGCTTGAAGAGTGGAAAATAATCACACACATGTATAAAAACTCTTTTACACATGTGCACACTCAGAGTATGAATATGGAAACATGTAATGTCTTGAAATGTACAGAAATAAATGACACAAAGTGAGGTTTCGTGTCTGTAATATGGGTTTCATAACTGGACTGTGTGAAATGTTATCGTTTTATAAATTAGTCTGGTTTTATGGTGTTTGACGTTATGAGATCATTATGAGTACGTGCTTTAAGAGAACAATCAGTGTCTCCTTATCACTGCTTTTAGTCATATGCCTACTGTTATATGAAGTCTTGTGTACAGAGTTCCTTATTGCACTCTGTACACAAGACTATAGTCCTCTATTTAAGTTGAGAAAGCCGTTATTTTATAAGAGGGATCAGAAATGGAATACGATTCCTAAAAGTGATTTTTCTTTATTTCAGAAAGATTTTATACATGAAATATTTACTTATTTCAGTTATATCAATTTATGTACAAAATACACTGTTACAGTTGTTAAAAAATAATGCATTTTATAGAGAAAAGTGCTTGAAAAGTGCTGCAGTATTTTTTAAAGCATATTTTCTTTCTCTTGCATTCACCGTATGATGGCATTTCCTTAAGAAGCACATAGGAGTCTTTGGTGGTTGAGGGCAAAAAAAAAAGAAAACATTGCATAACACAGGATGTTGTCTCCATCACCACGCCATAGCTCTACATCTGTTTTTCATTGAGCTAGCTCTGCTGGTGGGTGTGCTCAGGGTTATGCGGACCTGTGAACGCTCAGTAGTCCTTCGACTCTTGTAGGAACCATTTCTGCACAGTCTGTTTGTTCTCCTTTACCCACTGAATGTTGGCCTCAGTCCTCTCAATAGCCTGCTCTATGGCTCGTGAGGCCGGCCCCAGGCCACCTTCATCGTAGTCTCTTCGGAACTGGTTCAGCTGGACAGAGGCAATTAGATAAGAGGATGAGCACATATGTTCTGGCCCACTACAATATGAGAGAACTAAAGAATGGATGGAGTCTCATATTGAAAGTGAAAAATCTAATATCTGTAGAATTACAAGTTATACAAATTATAAAAATGAAAAATTACTGCCTGCTCTCTTTCACATAAACCCACCATCCTTCTTTCAGTGTTTTTACTGACCACTGGTTGTTAATCGGTCATTTTAGTTCATTTTGAATTCAATAGAATTATGCAGAATCATGTTTTTTTCCTCTGTGATATCTCGATGGATAACATCGAGCATGTCCTCAGATTACTTAGGCCTTTAGAACTTGCATTAAAGGTCTAACATCAAGCACCAACATAATTAAGAGTGTTTTCCACTGGATTGTTCTAAACCTTCAGGAATTTCTAGACACTTCACTGACTGCGAATAGGAGCAGAGGCCTAACCCTTGGGTTTCTATTGGATCATTAGCAGCAACTGCTCTGTGTCAGGACTCTTTAGAAAAAGGATTCACTTCTACATACAAGGTAAAACACATGTGGAAGAAGGTTTAAATAAAAAATGGAATGACTTACAAACTTAAGATATACATGTTTAATGTAGGATGGCCAAAAAAAATACTCATGTGCAATGTTGTCAACGTAACGCCAAGGAAATTAGCATTATATTAGAGATGTGGGGTTGTTTTAGCTTTTTGACTGTGTTTCAATATTAATAGACATACAGTATATGGAAGCCAAGCTTTATCAGCCACAGTTAGCCACTGGTAACAGTAAAAATGATTTGGTAACTATCTAATATGTAAGTTATGTGGTTATGATAGTGAGGAACTGAAGTGTGGACCCACACACAAGCTTGCAGTTTAAAGCATTTAAAGCATTAAACTATCAAAATAATTTTGCTGTTCTGCTTAAGCCATGAAGTGGGCACAAGAAAAGTGAGATAGAGAGAAAAACTGAGGCTCATGAGCTACATGTTTTTTTTTTAAAGACGGTTTATGAGATGTTCACCTGTAGGAGCTCAAAGTCCGTGGAGAACCTCTCCGTCACTACGTCAATCAGGCTGCCAACAGACATGAGTCCACCGCCAAACCTGGTTCAAGGAAATGACTGTTATGTGTGCGGAGAGGGTATAATTGTATTGCTTAGCAACCAAATGATAAACTACACATGGTAATTAAGGGCTCATCATTAACTGCTGAACTCAACCTTTGCTCCAAGAATTGCTACTGATCTTTGGTACCTTTTGTATATTTCAGAACTTCACCACTTGATACGCAAATGGGAAAACCCAGAAGTCTTTACTTCATGTTCAAGTTGTTGTTTCTGTTTGTTTGGATGGTTATACAGCTCTGGAAAAAATAAGAGACCGCTGCAATTTATTTTTACATACTCTATGAGTGTGACAACCATTCCGTGCCAGTGTCTGTTAAATTCCAATGTGATTAAAATCCAATGTTTTGGATGGCAAAACACTACTACAAGTACGTCAGAGATAGTTTTGTTTAAGAGTCAACAAGAGATTTGTTGTTCTGTAAACACTGCATCATTTCTCTTATTTTGATGTATTCGTCATTCTCTTTAAAAGATGCTTTAAAGAACAGTATTTTATTTGAAAATTAGGAGAAATATTGTCAGCAGTTCTTAAAAACTACTTGCATCTAGAAAAGATAAAACCTGAAAAATGTAATATTTTTGCACCAGTCTCTTATTTTTTCCAGAGCTGTATGTTCAGGTGTTATTAAACAGACAACCCCCCCAACTCACTCTTCACTTAGGGTGGTCCAGTGGGCCCGAATGAAATCCCAGGCGAGAGCTTGTCCAGCTACATTTCTAGCAATGTGGTTTATGGTAGAGACTGCATCCATCTTCCTTATCTTGCTAGAGTCTAAAGTGTACTCAAGATATCTGGGTGGGGAATAATATGTTTGCATGAGTATCACCACAGGGGTTGGGTCCTAGTTACATAGATGAGCAAGAGTAATTGTCATTCCTTCTACCTATTCAAGAGCCATATTTTCTTGGTGCATGAAAGTGCATATCTCAGTTTGTCTTTCTCTGTGGCAATCGTGGCTGCCTCATACTGTTTCCATGCAAAATCCCAGTCGTCCTCATCTCCAGATTCTATAGCACTGCAGTAGATGGTGGACTTCAGGTTAGGCGGAATCCTTTGTTGGAAGAGAGGTCAGTTGGTGAGAATAAGTGGTAGGAATCACACTGGCATATTCTTTTAAATACCACATTCATACATTAATTTATTGCCACTAATTATCTTTTCTCTGAATCCAGAAAAATTTCAGTTCAAATGCGTAATACATATTCACCGGTTTGTGCCATTTCTCCATTCTTTGAAAAGCTTTGTTGCCATTGTTGTGCACTCATGAACATCATTGCTGCATGCCACTGAAATGGCATTTATTTGATTATACCTGCAGAGAGATAAATAATAAGAACTCAGCACAGTGCATATTACACATTCAGAAATTATATACGCATCAAATAGGCACTCACTGATCAGTGAGCTTCTCTGGAACCGTTGCATTGTCAGTGTACTCTTGGAAGTAATCGTACAGTGGACTAATTTGCTTCCGCAGGTATTTCTGCACACAGAAAATAAGAGTTTAAAGTAAATAAGCAGGCCTGTTGATCACACATGGGCTGCCACCAGCTTCTTGTGTTAATTTGACTCACCTGCATGGGGCCATAGACCTCGGAACGGTCAAACATGAGGATAAAAAATTGCATGTTGTTCAGAGCCGACTGCCACGGGATGTATTGCGTCTCATTTATCAGATACTTAGTTGTGTTCAGTGCCAGAGTTACATTGATGTATTTGGCCCTTTAGGAGACATATGAGTAGTGAATAGTATGTATAGTAGAAAAATAGTAATAGTAATATATGAATATATAGTAGTAATTGTTCTCCTGTGCTTTACTACATGTAAAAATAATAGCATCTTGTTTGTCAAACACTGAAATTCAGAAAAATAAAGAAACATACCTAGCAAGATTAAATGCATCATCGATTAGCTGGCCTCGGTTGATGAGCGGGATAACCTACGGAAAAAAAAGAATACTGTCAAAAGGGACACACAGTGGGGAATCCTCAGGGCGATCTATGCCTTCAGAGAAGGCCTAATGATTTCTGTGTAATAAAAAAAAATCTATTATTTTGTTCATTTCTGTTTGATAATCATGTTTGTTTTACTTAAACTCTGCAAGTTTTGCAGCACTACTACTATTTCATTGCTAGTTTTAAAACAATAGGGTGACATTTTTGGACTGGCCAACAGCAAAGGTATATCCTAGGTCTAGGAATTTGCTCTGGGATCAATAAAGTTTTCTGATTCTGATTCTAGGTATATCCAAATTGCCTCTGCCATTGGTTAGAATTTCTGTTAGACAGAAAGGCTAATGCATCTAGATTAACCACCAACGTAATTAGGAAGTGACTCAATGAATCGTGTTTTGATTAATGGCTGGGACCAATTTTAGAGAAGAAATATCAATCTAGGTCTTCTGGAAGTCCAAGACAGGTCACTGATGAATACCAGCTGAACTGAGTCAGTTGGTAGTAGGGTTTTTTATTTAAATTCTTAGTGATGGGATTCCACAAAATAATTTTGATTGGAAAAGCCAAGGCATAGAGAGAGACGCGGCAAAAATAACGCACAATAGTAGTTATATTGACAAAACTGTAATTTCTTTAAATGTTAAAGAAAGAGAGCCAATGCTAGCTAAGTTAGCATGCCTGACTAACAGGGGCTGGCTAAGTTATATGTAATTCTCCCCGTCAGCTCCTTCTGATGGGTAGCTGTTTAAGCACTGCCAATGTTGTTTGTAAGCCAAGCTTAGAAATGTTTACAGTTGGCATTGTTTTTCACTTTATCTAATGTAAAACACTCCTGGACTAATGATGTCCATGGTATAGAAAGTTTTTCATTTTTCATAAAAGTGCCAGTAGAATCTCTCACAGAAATGATCTTCATGTCACGTGTGGTCACGCAATATTCATGTTTTGTTCTTGTGAACACTTAGGCTTTGCAACTTTACCTGTTAAAATGTGTAAGACTATTTTTATGAGGGGCCACTAGCTTCAAATTAAACATGGAATGTCTTCTACAGGCTTCATATGTCTGTGTTTAATCTAGAATGGCCAAAAAATGTTCATGTGCACTGTCATTAGCTTAATGATAACATACTATTGCAATCCCATTAGTCCCATTAACAGGAAATGATTTTTGTAGAGATATTTGTTTTCCTTGCTTTGACAATGTAACCAGACTTAAAGCTCTAACAGTCACAAAAATCCTCTCTGGTAAACAAAGTAAAGTCAGCGTGACCAGTCACACGTGAACACACCACAGCATGTGAACACTGTGAAATTCTTTCTTTACATTTTAACACATTCACAAAGTGAAGCAGTGGGCTGCCGCCAACAAGGGGCGCCCGGGGAGCAGTGTGTGGGGATGGTACCTTGCTCAAGGGCACCTCAGTGGTGCTGGGGTTCAAACCCCCAACCTTCTGATTGCAGGGCCAATGCCCTAACCACTAGGCCATCCAACTGTGCAAAGTATGTTTACATTTTACATTTTAATTTGACCTGAATTCAGCTTTATTCACTGCCCTTTTGCAAAAAAGAATTAGATGAAAAGTTTTGACAAATATACAAAAAAAGGGTTCACAAATACTCACGTGATGACGGGTCTCCAACTGCGTGATAAGTTTGTTCCAGTTGCCTTCATCATAGTTCACTCGGTAATAACCAGTGCAGTTAATGTTGACCAGGAGCCATTCATCAGGTTTAACTTCATAAGCAGGGGATTTGACTATATAGACAACAAATGACTTTTATACATTCACAAAAGATGTTTTCCTAACCACAATTACAAGCCTAATTAAACATATTGCATTATTTTACGAGAAGTGCCTTTTCTTACCTGGCCCCTTTTCTTTAAAAACCACCTTCCTTTCAGTCAAATCAGATTTCATGTATATAATTGGAACCTGCCATTCAAGCCTATCGGGAACACAGAAGAAAAGAACATTCACAAGACATTTGCCACTTAATAATTCGATGAAAAAATAACTGGGCTCATAACCAAAGTCCATTACAAAGGCTTGCCTGTGTCTGTACCAAACATGCATTAAAACTGTGTTTTGTTTAATTAGTAAATAAAACTAGCCCACAGAGCCTCCCTTTTGAACTCCCCGTGTCCTGCAGTGAGACCAGCATTGGATTTCATCCGGTTGGTTATTTTAGCACCCTGGACTGTTAAGAATGATCTTAACTTCTATGCTGCACTTTGAGAGTTTCCTGTCAGAGCTAAGTATGAGTGTGCGCTCTTTATGGCCTAGAACTCACCCGGGGTCCTCTGTCTGGTTTAAAACGAACCGTTGCTGAGCGATCTCTCCATTGGCGGTGTTTATAACAATGACTGGGTAGCCTACTTGCTCGGTCCAACCCTTCATCATGCTCTCTATGATCTCCGGGGAAGCCTGAATAGTGGTTGATTAGTCATGTTAGCATGCACAGTTTAATGGCATACTTGAGCATTATTTCCGTTATCACCTCATATCACCTTCAAAGAATAAATTCTTTAAATTCAAACAGCCAGGTGCACATTTACCTCTTCCATGCATTTCCACAGGTCAGTATACTCAGCATTCTGCTCCTTGTACTTGTTGAGATAAATCTGAATAGATGTGTATTTGGCAGAAAATTAGTAGACACCCAGTAGAGTTTTAAATTCGATACATGGCAATAAATATGTATAAATCAGGGATGCACAGTAAATTGTTTGTTAATCGTTATTGTGATGTTGCAATACTGAAATTGCATACTACAGTTTTTCATTGTGTGCTATGAGCATCCCGAAAGACCATAGACAAACACTGGTAATAGAATGGGTCATGCTGAAAAGGTCAGTGACTTTCAGTGCAGCACGATCAAATAAAGCCCTGCAAAGCACTGCCAGGTCAACTGCAGGTGGAGCAATTAAGAACAGCAGCAGGTGAGGAATCCACCTTACAATTTCGCAGAACAGGACTACCATACAGTGTGTAACAAATCTGTTCTTAGTAACAACGCTAACTGGTAGATTCTGTCAGCACAAAAACTAGTCACCAAGAACTTTTTGGATTGAGTTTCCATGATTGAGCAGCTACACCCAAACCTAAGACCACCATGCTTAATGTGAAACATAAATGACTATACCATCATTGGACTCTGAAGCAGTGGAAACTCATTCTGGTGAGTGGTGGCTCACACTTCACTAATGGGCAGTCTGTCAGACAAATCTGGGTTTGGAAGATGCCAGGAGAACTCTACATGACTAAATACGTAATGGAAGCTGTGAAGTTTAGTGGAAGAGGGATAATGGTTTAGCACTTTTTCATGGTTTGGACAGGGCTCCTCTTGAGGGACAATCTACAGCATATACTGGTATTCTAGAGAAGTTTGAGCTTCCAACTTCAATGGTGAAGGCCATTTTTTGATTCAGTGCAAAGTAACCTGACTGGCCTACACAGAGCCCTGACCTCACAGTCTCCTGATGAAAAGCACAACATTTAGGCATGTTCCAAAACCTAGTGTATAACCTTTCCAGAAGAGTGGAGGCTCTTACTGTTATTAATGCTCATAGTTCTGGAATGAGAGGTCCTGTAATCACATATGGATGTGATGTTAAGACACTCATATACTTTTGGCTGGTTAGTGTATCTTGTGGGCCTAATAGGTGCTGGTGACATACCATTGTTACATTGAGTGGGTAAATTGTGTTTTTGAAACATCAGTATTTATCGCAATGTGACTACTACTCAGTATTGTTCAGCTCTAATAATAAAGTACACTATGCAATCAGTATGTTTCCACTCACCCTAAGTCCTTTGAAAAAATCTGCCTCTCCAATGAAAGCAGACAGCATTCTTAGCACAGCTGCACCCTATTGTGAGGAAAGAAGAATTTTTTACAGAGAAATTAACAAAAAACATACCTTCTGTTGTGTAATTGTATGTAATTAACACTATATAATATCAACATGATGGACTGTGAGTTAATACCAAACTGACCTTGCTGTAGCTGATGCTGTCAAATCGATCTGATATTTCAGAAGGAGTCTCGACTTCAGCCTCTGTGGAGCTGAGAGCATGTGATGAGTTAAGAGAATCTATTTCCATGGCAGGCTGGATTTCCTTCAGAACAATCAGGTCTCTCTGGAAATAACAGGATGGAGCCACATGCAAGTTAGGGATGGCAAAAACGCAATATTACAGTGCACATTATGATATTTAGTTTTTCTGATGTTTGCACCAGCAAAACAGTATAGCAAACACACAACAGGTGCAGAAACCCAAGGGTTGTATAAACCTTTAGAGAATTAAATTAAATTCTGCAAGTTCTTTAGTATGTGAAACACCCAATGGAAAATTATCCAATCAGGATTTTGTTCCTGTTGTATCTAGGTCGATTTAGATTAGCCAATTTATCCCACTGGATTGAAGCCCTAACATGTCAAATTAACCACCAACATAATTAGTAACCAACAGTAAAATAAACAACATTTTGATATATATGGGGCTCTAAGCCTACAGGAAGTCATCCTGTAGTGGCAAAAAATATGTGAACTGGTTAGTATCTGGTGCAATCGCTGTATGTAGCAATAACTGCAGCTAAATGTTTCTGATAACTGTTAATCAGTCCTGAGGATAGGCCCAGGTGCAGCAAAAAAGGCCCAAACCATTACCCTGGCCCAGATGCAGCAAAAATTTTTATTTTTACATATATGTTTTCGCAACCTTTTCCTGATGAGCATCAACAACTGTTAGGTCCTCAGAAATCCCCCTTATTCTTGCTGTAATGCAATTCCACATGTGTTGTGAAGATCAAACTTCTGTTATTTCAATAAAACAGGGTGCCCAGTCATACACAACTGTCATCCCATTGGTAGTAAATACTTGAATCTAATTTTACCTTTAAATTTATATGTAAATATTTATATATTGTGATGTGGCCTAGTAAAATGCTAACCACCGCTGTGAGACGGAACATCCTGGGTTAGAAAATTAGCTAAAAGTTAGCTGGCTAAAAATGAAATCCTACCGGTGAAAGTGAAAGTGAAATGAAAGTGTCCATAGCGTAATACAATTCACAAAGATTCTCACTTAAAAGGTTTTTTTTTTTTTTTGGACCTACTATATCCCAGTTGGGCTCAACGTCATCCACTCCAAGGTATGAGATGTATGTTGCAAATCCCTCATTCAGCCACAGGTCATTCCACCATTTCATTGTGACCAGATTCCCAAACCACTGGAAACACAGTGGTATTACAGAATGAACAAAACATGTAACTGATGCCAGTGGCCATAAATTAGATATGAATAAAACATGACCAGTTGTACCTGATGAGCCAGTTCATGAGCTATCACAGTGGCAATCCATTCTTTATTGGAGGTGGAGGACACATTTTTGTCATACAGTAGGGCGGTCTCACGGTACATTATTAGACCCCAGTTTTCCATGGCACCTGCACCAAAGTCTGGAAGGGCTATCTGGTCTGTGGATGCAAACATACAGAGTGTTATTTACCCTTTTCTAAGTCACTCAAAGTCATAAATACGGCATATCAAAGTCATAAATACGGGATATCGCTTTTGCCCACCTAGTTTGAGTAATGGATAATTTATCTGAAACTTCTCCTCATAGAAGATCAGAATCTTCTTGGTGATTTCCAAAGCATATTCCGCATGTTGAGCAGTTATAGCCTCAGGTCGGGCCCATATCTTAGAGCACAGAATTGAGAAAATGGATATATAAAACCTACAGAAATTCAGTTCAGTCTGAGCTGATGCTAAAGCTAAAGCAAATGTGATTGGGATACATCTATGTATTAATACCAGGATGCAAACATCACAATGTGCTGTTTGCAGATTCAGTAAACAAACTAAGAGACCAACATCACATAGACATTTGCGGAATTCCAACACACAAACAGTGGTACAGAAGCACACTGAAAGCCTTGGGCAATGGAAGAATAGTGCTAAACCAATAAGCCTTTCCAACAATTTTGTATTTGCAAGAACTGCATGTTTTCAAATATTCCATCATATTTATTGCCCACGCAGACATTTCTGAATGAGCATATATATAGCATATATATATATATATATATATATATATATATATATGTGTGTGTAAATAATTTGTAATACAATAAAAGAAAGACATAATATATTTTGGAGTACCGTACCGTTATTTTCACGTTATTATGATCAGTCCATGTATCGCTAAATTCATTAACTGTGAAAGCCAGTAGATAGGTTGACATGACAGGAGTTGGGTAAAATGTTGTAGCGATCCATCGCTCTTCCCCTATGTCCACAAATGAGCTCCTTTCTGTTCAGTTGAAAACACAACTATTTTAAAAATTCTGCATTTTAACACATTTTTCACAGTCTACATCAACAGCACACCATGGGTTACCTCAGGCAACAAAAAGTTTTTTTAATTGCTACAAAGACAGTTGAGTAGATGTGTGACTGAGTGAAGCCCTTGAAACAGCTGCTTTACCGATCCTGGAATTTGACTGGGCTTTGGTGTTACTCCTGTGGATAATGGTGATATTGAATACTGCTTTCATAGCTGGCTCATCGAAGCACGGAAATACTTTTCTTGCATCTGTGGGTTGCATCTGGCTTGCAACGAGGAATCTGTTGGGAAAGGTATTTACACAAAACAGTAAACATACAAAGGCACAAAAACACAGACAGGAAATCCAGACATTCCTAAGAATAATTACATGTCACATCAGCCATTGTACAGTCCCATGCACTCCAGAATAAATGTTATGCTGTTTAGATGCATAGCTGTCAAACAGCATTGCTGAGAGGACTTTCATGGGAAAAAGTGAAAAGACAAGTTATTAAAGTGGCGAGGGGCTGGGTTGAAGGCTCTTTTTCAATAAACACTTTTAGTAGAAAACATAAATACGGCTCCAGACGAGAGATGGTTTTTAGTAACACGATATTTGGGGGGAATGTCTAAGTTTCTGAGTGCTGTTCCCACATTGTTGCCTTAAGGGAGATCTGCATGCAGCTGAAATAATTCACTGCAATAAACTAAATTTCAAAGGAATGATCATGCCTTACATTTCACAGGCTGGTTTGATATGCGACACTAGCAACAGTGAAAGCCAAACAGACATTAGGAGAACTATCTCTTGGACTTCAAATGGTGTGTGATTACCAAAAGAACTTTGTTTTTTTCTTGATTTTCAGGGACACTGTATAAAGATGTCTGTGTGTAAATTTAAAGATGAGGAAAGATACTCACCTTTCCTCTGCGTCCCCATCTTTGTCCTCTGTGTACTGGCTCTTGTAAAGACCAGCCAAATCATCAAGGAGCTCCCCTTCAAATTCCGTAAAGAGATCATAGTAGGTCCCATTTCCTATCAAAACATCCTTCAGCTGGATCTCAAAAAAATTTGACTCGTTAAAGTGCACGCTGTATTTCGTGACTTCTACTTTTTTTCCTGTAAAAGAATGAGTCACAACAACTTTGGTTACAGTGAGGTCCAAGGCATGAAGAAAGATACTCCTGGTGTCTTTCACACATTTGAACCTCACTGTTGAGTTTCCTTTGAATACTGAAACCTGGTCTGTGGCGTTGGGCAGCTTAGTGTAGAGGTACGGCTGAAGGAAGAGACTGTAGCTCTCCGGAATCAAATTGTCTGGAAGCCTCAGGCTTGGTGGAAGTCCTGTTGGAATTGGTGTTGTAGGAGCAAAAGTCGGTCGAGGTTCTGGTGGGTTCTTGTCTATCTGCAGCTGGTACATAACAACCATCAAGACAATGCCACAAACAGCCGAAACTGTGAGCACCACAGTGGCAATAGCCAGGCCCTTGGAGATGTAGACTCCCTTAGCCATGTCGCTCCTCTCTGAGAATCCCTGAAGAATGACTGCAAGTTAAGTAAGGAGCTTATAGGTCTTTATTAGACTTTGAACCTGCTTGTGGATCCAGAAAATGTGCACAGCTGAAGGCATGAAAGCAACACCTTCCATGGGATTACACATTAACTGGCAAGGATAATCAAGCAAACAAGTCATATGCATGTAGTCTGTTTCTAATCCATTGGTCTCACCTTTGCCCCCAAGTCCAAGTCGAGGAGAAACTCCCAAGAAGAAGCTTTACCCCCTGAACATGGTCACCCTTATAAAGATGCTGGTGAGAAAAAGAGCGACACAGTGACCTTCACTGCACATGAGGGCTACCATAAGACGTCTCCACATGTAGCCCCTCTGGACTCCATCCTGTGCCTAGTCTAGGTGATGAGCAATCCAGCTTTTTGAGATCGTGTTGGCAGCCACAAAACCAGTACTCTTCTCAAAACTGACTGTGAAACACAGGTTGCATATCAAAGAACACACTCAAGATCCCAGTGTTCCACATGCAAGTAAAATTGGTAGCATGTGTTTTGGTGAGGAGTGTTAGGGGAGGAGATTTAAGTTCATTTTCCCCTCCCAGTACTGCCTGTTCCTCACTTCTAGAAAAAAAAATACAACAGAAAAGAAGGCTTGAGCAGTAAACATAAAGCCCATCTAGAGTTGTGTGCTTGTGTAATAAAAAATTGTAGTAAAAAATGAACTGGGTACTACATAAGGCACTCGAGAATACTCCGTCCCCCTCAAAACTTTCCCAGAAGGTGAAAAAGGAAAAAAACAACAGACACCTGTGAGGATCATGGTGTTATGGAAACAAGGCCTGAGACCTCAATCATAAGTCAGAACACCTGAAGATATTTATTCTTTTATGGCTCCTGAACAAAGTGTAACTTGGCACTGTACTTTGCTCACAGGGGAAAAATGTTTCCTTTTCTTTCTTGTAAATCGCTGCTTGGATTACAGCACAAAGTAATAAACTGCACAACTAATGTCTCTATTACATATACAAACTGCCGAAATGCCTCATTGCTACATGTTTGATTTGTGTTAAACAAGCATTGCATTTACAGTGAGATTTGTGTTC